>SJYX01007678.1:0-12295 GCA_006410675.1 Oreotragus oreotragus | reverse complement strand
GTGTTTTCTAAAACCCATCCAGGGACTTCTCCGGTGGTCCAGTGATTAAGAATCCCCCTTCCAAGGCACGGGATATGGATCTGACTCCTGCTTGGGGAACTAAGTCCCTTCATGCCGTGGGGCAATTAAGACTACGTTCCGCAACTACTGAGCCCGAGCACCACACATTGAGAGAAGCCTTCACACCACAATGAAAGACCCCACAACAAGGACTCAAGGCAGCCAGATGAATTCTGTTTAAAGAAAAGTTCAAATACTACATACGATTTTAATGCATATTTAACTATGTTACAAGGGTGCTCAGTATTTCCTTGTATTTCATGTTTAATTACTATAAAGAATAAACATGTAATCAGACCCAGCACACACACACACACACACAAAACCACCTAAACACACTGCTTTGGTTTTCAGTTAAACCCTTTCCTGAGGATTATGGAGCCTCCTAGTCCTTCACCTTGTAACCAACAGAACCCACTGAAGTGAATCAACCTCTGCAGGACTACAAAGATTTGCTTCTCGGCAACTTTTTCCCTTGCCTATATAAGGAAGCAGCTACTAACATCTTTAAGGGAGGAAGGAGGAAAAAGTGTGTTTTCTAAAACCCATCCAGGGACTTCTCCGGTGGTCCAGTGATTAAGAATCCCCCTTCCAAGGCACAGGATGTGGATCTGACTCATGCTTGGGGAACTAAGTCCCTGCATGCCGTAGGGCAATTAAGACTACGTGCGGCAACTACTGAGCCCGAGCACCACACCTTGAGAGAAGCCTTCACACCACAATGAAAGATCCTGCACGCCACAACAAGGACCCAAGGCAGCCAAATGAATTCTTTTTTTTTTTTTTAAGTTCAAATACTACATATGATTTTAATGTATATTTAACTATGTTACAAGGGTGCTCAGTATTTCCTTGTATTTCATGTTTAATTATTATAGCTTAAAGAATAAACATGTAATCAAGACCCAGCACACACACACACAAAAAAAAACATCTAAACACACTGTTTTGGTTTTCAGTTAAACCCTTTCCTGAGGATTATGGAGCCTCCCAGTCCTTCACCTTGTAACCAACAGAACCCATTGAAGTGAATCAACCTCTGCAGGACTACAAAGATTTGCTTCTTGGCAACTTTTTCCCTTGCCTATATAAGGAAGCAGCTACTAACATCTTTAAGGGAGGAAGGAGGAAAAAGCCTTATCCCCTAATTTAATCTCTGAGGGACATCCACTTGGAGGGCACCCTCCACTGCTCTTGTATTCTTTCTATTTTTGTCAGCTGACTCATTGTACAGAAGAAGAAACTGAGGCTCGGGGAGAAGAAGGAATTTGCCTTGGTCACACGGCCCATTCTGGTCTCGCATTCTGCTCCTGATCAATTTCCCAGGTTGCAAAGAACTCCCTGAGGCCTTCCTCCACCCCACGCTGAGCCATCTCAGGCTTCCCTCTACATTTCCGGCACTTGGTGAAGAATATCCAGCCATCTTGGCTTCCCAGGATTCGCAAACAGCAACTTTTCATGTCATCTTGACTTATCTTCTGGGGAGATAGGTTGGGCTGCATTTTGGAACTAGATGCAAAGTCCTGGGACTCCGGGAATTGGGAATCAGACTGGAATGACCCAGCAGGGCTGCTTCTGAAATGAGCTCACAAACAACCAGAGCTGGCAGGGATCCTTCTAGCCTCTTGGGGTTTGTTTATCAATAGAGGTCAGGCAAAAACAGTGACCCCTGAACAACACAGGGATGAGAGTGACGATCCCCCATCACAGTCGAAAGTCTGCATAGAAGTGGACTGTATTTTTGGTCTACGGTACACCATGCCCTCAAGACCTATAATTTTATATGTAATTGTATGTAACTTCTGTTTATCTCTAGTGGATGATGATATATTTAAAGAACCAATGAGAAAAAGAAGACGATCTGATCGAGACCAGAGGTTTCGAGCGTTTCCCTCTGTGGAACAAAGCGCCCTCAAGGAATGTGAGTGTCCTGAAAATGCTCTCTCGCTTGTTTAATGCAGCTCTGTTCTTTCCCAGATGTGTTAACATCCTCCAAAGAAGAGAAGGGTACTTGGAGAAGTAGAAGCAGGAGGAACATCTTTGAATGATCTTGATCCCATTAAAGGAGGCCTCGGGATTTACCTGGTCATTCAATGGTTAAGATTCTGAGCTCCCAGTGCAGAGGGCCCAGGTTTGAACCTTGGTCAGGGAACTAGATCCCACATACTGCAACCAAGAGTTTGCATGCCGCAACTAGAGCCAAATAAATTTTTTTTTTTTTAAAAGGAGGCCTCCTAGTCTCTGCAGAGATGCTGTGATCTGACAGTTTATCTCTTAAGATCTGGATAGAAGGCTTGTTACAAAAATAATCTCTTCCTGATTAACACTGTGAAAATGATTGGTTTGGTGCTTTTGTGGTTATTTATAGGATGTCCTGGGCTTCCCTGGTGGCTCAGATGGTAGAGCGTCTGCCTGCAATGTGGGAGACCTGGGTTCGATTCCTGGGTCGAGAAGATCCCCTGGAGAAGGAAATGGCAAACCACTCCAACACTCTTGCCTGGAAAATCCCATGGATGGAGGGGCCTGATAAGCTACAGTCCATGGGGCTGCAAAGAGTTGGACATGACTGAGTGACTTCACTTTCTTTCTTTCTGCATAGGATGTCCTTGCAGTTTTCTTCTATTTATGACCACAGGAGAGAAGACTGTAGAGGTGCTGTAGTCCATGGTGAAGTGGACGCTGACTTGTGTTACCTTGTGCTTCAGAGCTGCCTGGCTCCTTGGTGGGGGGGGGCTCTCGTCATCAATGATTGCTCTCTCCCACGATCTGTGACCTCTCCCATCAGATAACTTGCTCTTTTGTTTAACTGGCTTTTCATTTCATCCCCCACCCCGCCCCGCCTTTTCTGCCCTATTAAGCAGACTCGCCCTGTGCAGACCAAGTGCTTGATCCCTGCCGGGTATTAATGTGCTTAGCCACTCAGTCATGTCCGACTCTTTGCGACCCCATGGACTGCAGCGCACCAGGCTCCTCTGTCCATGGGGGTTCTCCAGGCAAAAAGAGTGGGTTGCCATGCCCTCTTCCTCCAGGGGATCTTCCTGACCCAGGGGTCGAACCCAGGTCTCCCGCATTGCAGGTGGATTCTTTATTGTCTGAGTGACCAGGGAAGCCTGCCAGGTATTAATACATCCCTGCTAATACATCTCTATTGATTCCAGATGAAAAACTGGAGTCTCGGACCAGAAGAGTTTTGAGCAACACTTACCAGAAACTTATTCAGTCTGTGTTCCTGGATGACAGCATCCCCAACAGCGTCAAGTACCTCATGTGAGTCTGGTATCGGCTACCATCAGATCTTCCTTGGATGTCTTTCCTTAGGTGGTGGTAGATGCTTTTCTGCAATAATAAGAGAGAATTTCTGGTTAGGAACTAAGCAAAGAAAGCCAGAAAGTTCTGTTGCTATGGGCCATTTCTGTTAACACTGGTGGTTGCCACACTGCGCTGTCACTGTTGCTAGGTAATCTGCTAAAGATTTTGAAAGTGAAAGTGCTTTACATTCATACATCAAATTCCATTTAACTGTCCCAAAACTACTAATAAAGTAGAAGCCACGATTATCATGCCACTATTTTCCCAAAATTGAGGCTCAAAGAGTCCAAGACATTGACCAAAGTCACACTGCTGATGAGTAAAAGGGGTGGAATCGAGCCCAGGCTGTGGGACTCTGAGCCTGTGCCATCAAAGGTCCTGTCCAGCTGCCTTGAAAGATTTAAGTGGGGTTGAGACTACATCTCCTGCCCAGTAAGACCCTCAGGGTTGCTCCTAATAACACTTCTCACCACTGTATAAAGTTCATGTCTAAGATCAAGACTCTGTCATTTTCATGGAACATAAACAAGGAGACGTCACATCCATATAGACATTGTAGAGTTTGTGTAGAATTATCATTTCTTCTTCTTGTGTGCTCAGTCGTGTCCTCCTCTTTGTGACCCCATGGGCTGTAGCCCGCCAGGCTCCTCTGTCCATGGGATATCCCAGGCAAGAATCCTGGAGTGGGTTGCCATTTCCAACTCAAGGGGATCTTCCCCACCCAGGGATCGAACCCATGTCTCTTGCCTCTCTCCCATTGGCAGGCGGGTTTTTTACTATTGTGCTACCTGGAAGAAATCATTGCCAAATATTTTTGCATATTCTCTTTTTAAATAAAAGATTATTTTCTGTGCTGAGTCTTGGTTGCAGCACATGGGCCCCCGGTCGTGGCACGCACGCTTCTCTAGTTGCAGCACATACGTTTCTCTAGTTGTGGCCCCGGAGCAAGTCCCCCAGGTCGGGGACTCGGTTCCCCAACCAGACCAGGGGTCCAGCCCACACCCCCTGCATTGGAAGGTGGATCCTTAACCACCCAGTTAGGGAAATCCCTTGCATACTCTCATTTGGTCCTCCTGACAGCTCCGTATAGTAAACAGGGCTGAATATTCTCCTTTGACCAAAGAGACTGCAGAGAGGACTCAGAAAGATGGGGTGACCTGACCAGGATTGTTTGCTGTATGTTCTGACATTCTCCCACCCTTGCTTTGATGACCTTGACAATGAGTGTTTTAAAACTGATCTAGAAATAGGCTTCTTGCCTTGATTGAAAAACCATCATTGGACCCCATCTACATTGGATTACTCGGAAGCACTGGGGCCGGGAAGAGCTCCCTGATCAATGCTATCATCCGGCAAGCCATGTTCCTACCTGTGTCCGGAGAAAGTATATGTACGTCCTGTATCGTTCAAGTGAGCTCCAGCTGCTGTGAGCAGTATGAGGCCAAAATCCACCTTCTCTCCGACCAGGTAAGAGCTGCCTCCCTCCCTCCTTCCTTCTCTCCCTCCCTGTTATCTCTCTCTCTTCCTCCTTTCTCCCTCCTTCCTTCCCATTCTCCCTATTTTCCTCTCTCTCTCTCCATCCTTTCTTCTCCCTTTCTGCTCTGTCTTCCCTCTTCCTTTTCTTTCTTTCCTTCTTTCTCTCATACAGATTCACATTATATTCCTTGTCAACATAGTTCACATCTTTGTCAAATGAAAAGAACATAGGCCATACACAAGGAGAAAGTCCAAAAGAAGGAGACGGGGGCTCCAGCTCGGGTGCTGCCTCAGCTGGTTATGGGACTTTGGGCAAGACGTTGTCCTCTTTGGGTTCCTGTTTCCTCACTGACCACACAAGCGGGTTGGGTTGGATGTTACCCGCCTGGATTAGATGATCTGAGATTTCCTGGCGCCCCCTGCCCCCCACAGGCCCACTGGACTTTGTCGGTGTCTGCTGAATCTGTGTCATGGTCGGGGGGTGGGCTTGGCCCCACTCTGTCTTGGCAGGAGTGGAAGGAGGAGCTGAAGAACCTGACCACACTCCTGCGCAGGACGGAGGGGCTGGGCGGAGAAGAGGAGGATGCATGGGACAGGGGCGATGCGGCGGAGGAAGCTGTTTGGAAGCTGCAGATGTTTTATGGAAATGGAGCGGAAGAAAAGAGCTACGAGGAGTTACTAAGGGCCAAGCCCAGAGGAAAGATTCCTGCCTCCAGAGTCATCTCCCTCAAGGCGGAAGAGGTAGCTTCAAAAAGCTTCTCTTGATGTTATCATGAGCCTCAAGGGTGACAACTGAATCCAGTTAGGGGATCTGTGCAAGGCACAGGGTGCTCTCTCTGTGTCTTCATTTTTATTTGTTTCCTTATTTTTGGCTGTGCTGGGTCTCCGCTGCTGTGCGGGCTTTCCTCCAGTTGCGGTGCTCACGCTTCTCACTGTGGCAGCCTCTCCTGCTGCAGAGCACAGGCAGCAGAACACAGGCCCAGCAGCTGTGGCACTCAGGCTCAGTCCTGAGGCACGTGGCATATCTTCCCGGATCAGGGACTGAACCCATAGCTCCTGCACTGGCAGGTGACTCTTTATCATTGAGCCACCAAGGACACCCCCCGCCCCCCGCCACCTCCGCTTTTAAAAAATATTTTTATTTACTTTTTTATTTGGCTGCGCCGGCTTTTAGTTGCAGCACACAGGATCTTTGATCTTCAGCGCTGCAGGTGGGATCTTTCGTTGCAGCATCTGGGATCTAGTTCCCTGACCAGGGATTAAACTCAGGCCCCCTGCACTGGGAGTTCTAGCCACTGGACTAGCAGGGAAGTCCCAGGGCACAATGTTTTATTGGAAATAAGTTGGTACCAAAATCAGAAGTAGCCATGATTTTTAATTTGCAGTCAGTTTTTCATGTCTGAGGGGGGAGCTTTTGTGCACAGGAAAGACTGTTTATAGTTACTTGAGGATTAATTAAGGATGTGTTTTGCAGCAAATAATTAAAAAAAAAAAAACACCCAAGTTTATAACAGCTTAAACCAATTGGGATTTATCCATTTTCTCACATAAGAAGTCTGGGGGCAGTTGGGCTTGTGGGTTGGTTCAGCGGCTCAATGATGTCAAGATCAACAGACCTCTGGCCCCCTGACCAGCTACATCCTGTTGCCTCATGGTCATGCAATGGCTACTGAAGTGCCGACCTTCGCAGCTAGCTCCATGAAAGGGACAAACGGCTAAACAGGGAGTACCAACCACGTCTCCTCTTTTATGGGAAGTAAAAGCTTTCCTAGAAACACACCCAACAAATTTCCACGTAGATTTTCTTGGTCAGTACTGAGCCATGTGGGTTTTCTGAGCTGAAAGGGAGTCTTGGGAAACGAGAAGCCGACTTGTGGTTGGCTGAGACCAGTCTTAACCCACTGTCTTCCCAAATATACAAACAGTCAGGATGCCACTGGCATGGCTGAAGGGCTGGGTGGATATTAGATAAGCAACTAGTAGAACCAGGCTCTCCTCACTTTTATGATCAATTTTTTAAAAAATTAAAATTCAATTTTAAATTAAACCAAAATACGTGTGGAACTAATATGCAATTTACTTACATTGCACACTAAAAAAACCTAGTTTTCTTGCATCTTAAAATTCACCTTTAAAATATTGTTATTCTATTTGTAAATCTGGTGCTTTCTATATAAAGGAAGGGAAGGGAAGGGAAGGGAAGTCGCTCAGTCGTGTCCAACTCTTTGCGACCCCATGGACTATAGCCCACCAGGCTCCTCCGTCCATGGGATTTTCCGGGCAAGAGTACTGGAGTGGGCTGCCATTGCCTTCTCCAGGGGATCTTCCCCACCCAGGAATCGAACCCGGGTCTCCTGCGTCGTAGGCAGATGCTTTATCATCTGAGCCACCAGGGAAGTAAGGACAATTACTTACACCAGTTCTAAAACTTAATGTCCAGTTATCTCCTAGGTTTAATATAGAAAAGCCTCCTTTACTACTTACACAATTAATCAACATTCCTTAGACTTAGAGTTCAAATTTAGCATATTTGTTTCTCTCAAAAAATCTGAACTACTTGACCAGACATACTTAGAAGTCAAATGAATTAAACCTTTTAAGGCACTTAACTTTTATATATCTAGAAAGTCAAACAAATGTAGTAGCCCCTTTCTTATGTTTAAATGGAGAGTCACTTAGTCATGTCCAACTCTTTGCAGCCCCATGGACAACAGCCTGCCCGGCTCCTCTGCCCATGGGATTCTCCAGGCAAGAATACTGGAGTGGGTTGCCATTCCCTTCTCCAGGGGATCGTCCCAATCCAGGGAGGAATCAAACCCCGGTCTCCTGCATTGCAGGCCATTCTTTACCTTTTGAGCCACCAGGGAAGCCCATAATGAAAACTAATTAATGGGTAAGCAACAACGTCCTCCTGTGTAGCACAGGGAACTATAGTCAATATCCTGTGAGGAGCCACAGTGGAAAAGAATATGGCAAACAGTATATATATGTATGATTAAGTCACTAGTGGAAACCAAACACAGCATTGTAAACCAACTATACTTCAATAAAATTAAAAAAGGACAACGCCCCCCCAAACTTTAATTATCTTCCTAATATCCAAAATACAGAGCATGTCCAAAGAAACACAGTGACGACAAAACTACTTTATCTGAATACATACAACTTACACCAAGGTGTCAAGGTAATATTCATTTCCTCACTACTCTGCACTTAGAAATATTCCTTCCCAGCATGACGAATTCACCCATTTGAAACAAGACGAATGGAATCAGCATCTCCAGGGGTGAGGGCACAAATTCAGACTTTGGGGCATGGATTCCAGACAGGGGAGAGGGAATCTGAGTTTACTTCCTAGAATGGTTTGTCTCCACTAGTTTATTGAGTGGTACGTGCAGGCTAAGTTGCTTCAGTCATGTCTGACTCTGTGCAACCACGTGGACTGTAGCCTGCCAGGCTCCTCTGTCCATGGGATTCTCCAGGCAAGAATACTGGAGTGGGTTGTCATGCCCTCCTCCAGGGGATCTTCCCGACCCAGGGACTGAACCCACGTCTCTTATGTATCCTGCATTGGCGGGCAGGTTCTTTACCACCGTCGCCCCCTGGGAAACCCCGTTTATTGACTGGAACCCTCTTCTTACAGAAAGCCCATGCTTTTTAAAACCCAGTGCTTTTTCTTTTCTGTTGCCCTTATCGTAGCTTGTTTTTTTAATCAAAATATCTTAAAGAACTTTTATCATCTCTTCTTTCACAATTTTGTATTATTTGATTAGAACTGCTGTCTTTTAAACAAATTTTTGTGGATGTGGGCCATTTTTAAAATCTTTATTGCATATGTTACAATATATTTTCTGTTTTTTCATTTTTTGACTGTGAGGCATGTGGGATCATAGCTCCCTGACCAGAAGTTGAATCCATGCCCCCTGCATTGGAAGACAAAGTCTTAAGCACTGGACCACCAGGGAAGTCCCTTGATGATATCTCTTGTTTCCTACCTGGATAGCAACACATTCTCTGACTTGATCTCAACTCTCTTAAGAATTTATTTTTCTTTCAGGGCCATTCTGTAGATACTTATTAACGGTGACTGCACTACATCCCAAACCTTCTGTCCTCTGAATTATCCCAGTAGAGATTTGCTGCTGCACAGAGTTGCTGGCATGAATATGTTTAGGGAAAAACAATAGGCTGAGAATGATTCTTTATCTCACTCACCATCGTTAAAATAGCATGGAAATGCCGGTCTGTCCGTATATTCTTTTGAACTTGGAAGATAAAATTTTAAAACCTTTTGAAGATCAACTTCAGACCAATTATCAACTTAGAAAATATGGTCACCATTTCATGATCAATTTTCCACAGTCAGGGCTTTCTGGTCATAGAAATGTTCACATTAGTTCAAAAATCCTCTCTGTCACACAAATTTAGAGTATTGCAGATGATTTCCATTGATTTTAGAACTGGAATGGAATTTAGAAGATAAAATCATCACCCAGTGAAGCTGTGACTTTCCTCAAGTGCTGTTCTCACTGCTTTTGTCTTCTCCATCTGTCAGTGTTAATTGCTAAGCTGTGCCCCACTCTTTGCGACCCCGTGGACTGTAGCTCGCCAGGCCCTTCTGTCCATGGGATTCTCCAGGCAAGAATATCGGAGTGGGTTGTCATTTCCTTCTCCAGGAGATCTTCCCAACCCAGGGACAGAACCTGGATTTTCTGCATTGCAGGTGGATTCTTTACCATCTAAGCCAGCAGGGAAGCCCATAGGAGCTTGAATTTCCTGATCTCCTAGTGTTCCTTGTAGTTCTGAGTCTAGACCCTTCCAGGTGGGACCTCAGGCCTCATGGAGCCTGTCACCTGATACTGCATCTCACATGACTCAGTGGACCTCTGCTGAACCCGCGTCATAGCCCATCTAGGGCAGAGGTGCTGGAGACTGTCTCGTGTACCTGACCTTGTCCTTCTTCCTCAGTAGATGATTTCCATTGATTTTAGAACTGGAATGGAATTTAGAAGATAAAATCATCACCCAGTGAAGCTGTAACTTTCCTCAAGTGCTATTCTCACTGCTTTTGTCTTCTCCATCTGTCAGTGTTAATTGCTAAGCTGTGCCCCACTTTTTGCGACCCCATGGACTGTAGCTCGGCAGGCCCCTCTGTCCATGGGATTCTCCAGGCAAGAATATTGGAGTGGGTTGTCATTTCCTTCTCCAGGAGATCTTCCCAACCCAGGGACAGAACCTGGATTTTCTGCATTGCAGGCAGATTCTTTACCATCTAAGCCAGCAGGGAAGCCCATAGGAGCTTGAATTTCCTGATCTCTTAGAGTTCCTTGTAGTTCTGAGTCTAGACCCTTCTAGGTGGGACCTCAGGCCTCCTGGAGCCTGTCACCTGGTACTGCATCTCACATGACTCAGTGGACCTCTGCTGAACCTGTGTCATAGCCCATCTAGGGCAGAGGTGCTGGAGACTGTCTCGTGTACCTGACCTTGTCCTTCTTCCTCAGGCAGGGGAGCTGTCTGTCAAGCTGGACCCCTACATCCGGACCCAGAGGAGAGACTGGGATGGCGGATCTGCTGAGACACACATCTGGCCCTTGATCAAACTGGTGGAAGTGACCCTTCCCAAATCAGAGCTGATTCCAGAAGGGGTTGTGCTGGTGGACATTCCAGGCACAGGCGACTTCAATAGCAAGAGGGACGAGATGTGGAAAAAGGTGATTCTCTTCCACAGGGCTTCATTCCCTCTCTCTCCATCCCCAGCGTTCTCTGTAAAGCAACAAAGAATGTTCCACTTTCCGCTTAATGGATTTTATGAGCTCGAGGGAGTTAAATTCTCCCATATTCTAAGCCTCGGGGCAATGGTAGGATATCGGCGGCAAGAGACATTGGGGAAGGAGGAATCACGAGATAGGCCTGGGAGCTGGAACTAGAATTGTGGTACATGAGAAGGGCCAGCAACAGACAGGCCTGAGAGTGAGCAGAGGAGACAAGGTCAGAGTGAGACAGGGAGGGCAACATTTGGGTACAAAGCAGAGAAGCCAATAGCCACGCACCAAGGAACCAGAAGGCTGCTCCTGGGTTTGGCTGTAAGGAGTTGTTGGTAAGTTGCTAAGTCATGTTGGACTCTTTGTGACCTGTGGACTGTAGCCCACCGGGCTCCTCTGTTAGGGGATTTTCCAGGCAAGGATACTGGAGCTGATTGCCCTTTCTTCCTCCAAGGGATCTTCCCAACCCAGGGATTGAACGCACATCTCCTGCATTGGCAGGCAGATTCTTTACCACTGAGCCACCTGGGAAGTCCTTGGGGAAGGTGGGTGGGCTTTAATACCACGCTTCTTGGGGAAGCTCCAAGGGGGCGAGTGACGGAGAAAGAAAGGCAGAAGGAGCTCAGGCTGCAGGACTGTGGTGGGGAGCATGGGGCACAGGACAGAGCTGGAAGGGGCTGGGAGGGTCAGGAGAGGTCCACGAGTCATCATCAGTGCAGAGGCTGCCAAAAGTCTCTCTGCTGGACTGCTGCTTCCCTGGTGTATGCAGACTTTAAATTCCGCAGATTTGTGCTAAATGAATGACTGGGCCAGGGGAGCTTTGAAACTGTGGTTTTCCATAGAGATCGGGATGGCAGCTTACAGATAAGCAGCCTGTGCCCTGATTTTACAGCTAAGGAAATGAAGGCTCAGAGACGGGAAGTCCTTTGCCCAAAACCACACAGCTACTGAGTGGCAGAATTTAAACCGGAGAGCAGATTCCTGCCTTCTCAGCTGAGGCTCTGTCTCTCAACCTCCAGAAAGTCCCCTAACGATTCTTTTCTTTCTTTTGGCTGTGCTGGGTCNCCACCTGGGAAGTCCTTGGGGAAGGTGGGTGGGCTTTAATACCACGCTTCTTGGGGAAGCTCCAAGGGGGCGAGTGACGGAGAAAGAAAGGCAGAAGGAGCTCAGGCTGCAGGACTGTGGTGGGGAGCATGGGGCACAGGACAGAGCTGGAAGGGGCTGGGAGGGTCAGGAGAGGTCCACGAGTCATCATCAGTGCAGAGGCTGCCAAAAGTCTCTCTGCTGGACTGCTGCTTCCCTGGTGTATGCAGACTTTAAATTCCGCAGATTTGTGCTAAATGAATGACTGGGCCAGGGGAGCTTTGAAACTGTGGTTTTCCATAGAGATCGGGATGGCAGCTTACAGATAAGCAGCCTGTGCCCTGATTTTACAGCTAAGGAAATGAAGGCTCAGAGACGGGAAGTCCTTTGCCCAAAACCACACAGCTACTGAGTGGCAGAATTTAAACCGGAGAGCAGATTCCTGCCTTCTCAGCTGAGGCTCTGTCTCTCAACCTCCAGAAAGTCCCCTAACGATTCTTTTCTTTCTTTTGGCTGTGCTGGGTCCTTGCTGTTGTGCGCAGGTTTTCTCTAGTAGTGGTGAGCAGGGGCTAGTCGCTAGCTGCAGCGTGTCGGCTTCTTCTCAC
>SJYX01007676.1:2652-130657 GCA_006410675.1 Oreotragus oreotragus | reverse complement strand
ATCTGGTTGTTTTTGAGAAGTGGTACATGTATATGGGGGATGGAGTAAGAATGGCGAGGTCAGTGTTAACTATGCCGCTCCTATCCTTGGCCGACGAGCAGGATTTTACATTTTAGTAAGAGACGTGAAGCGGCAACCCGCTCCAGGGTTCTTGCCTGGAGAGCCCCAGGGACGGGGGGCCTGGCGGGCTGCCGTCTCTGGGGTCGCACAGAGTCGGACACGACTGACGCGGCGGCGGCGGCGCGAGGGCCTGCTTTCCTGGCTGTCGTGAACACGAGAGTCAGAGGTGCAGACTGAGAGCCGGGCACGCGCAGAATCCGTGCAGATCTAAAAAGCGGACGCTGGGGCCTGCACACGCTCAGTAGCCCAGACCCTGACCCCGCCTCACACGGCCTCGCCCGAAGCCCCGCCCTGCTCCGGCGCGCTGCCCACGCTCCGCTGCAGCGTCACTTGCGCTGTCCCCTAGACGCCGCCCCGCCCACCCCAGGCTGCTGGCAGGACTTGGAGAGCCAGGACCCGGCTTCCTCCTCTCCATGTCTCCCTCAGCACTTGCACCTCCATCACACCTATTAAATAGAATCACAGCACGGAGTCCTGAGCTTAGTAGCTGCTGAGAACGTTGGGAGCATTTGTTCACAGTTTTCCAACTTACAGAGATTTTCAGGAACAGTCAGCCCACATGGCGGCTGTGTCAGAGGGTGTCCTCAGCCCCGCTTCTTTCAGCTACATCCCTGACCCTATGCCGCATCCCTCGTGTTTGCCCTACGCTTCTGCCCTTCTTATACATCATTCTGTTTTACTGTTCTTTATGGATCCCAGGAAACCACCTTTCGTTCTTCCAAAGCTGGCGGAGATAAATAAATGAGTAATACCTCCGGTTCACAGATATGAAGAGAACTAGAACTAGAACCCAGAGAAATTAAGAATTTGATCACAGGCATGTGATTAGCAGGCGGTAGAGCTGGATGCGGGTCTTGTCTGCAGTTCCCTCTTTGGTCTTTCTGCACCACAGCCCCTGCCGAGTCAGAACCTCACCAAGAACGAATGAGCAAAATCAGGCTTCAAAAAAGGAGAGCAGGTCAGAATTCAAGTGGCCGAAGTACCTCTTGGCTCACACATGAGAGGAATGGGGCACCTAGGGTTTGAGCTGAACCCTGATGCAGTCTGAAGGGGACAATAGGTGGTTTCCATCTTTAGTGCAGGGAGCGCACCCACCATCCAGCACCTTCGGTACCCCTTGGAGGTCTCCCAGGTCTCGCCCACCCTGCACTGTCCGTGAAGGGGTCTCCCTGTTCACGTCCCTCCTCTGCCTACAGGCAGAGAGCGAGAGAAGCCAGGCCTTAGAAGTGACCACTTGCTCCTCACCTGTCCTGCTTGCCCAAAAGGCATGACCTTATCATAATTTTTGTTTTTTCTTAATAATGCAGCATTGTGGTGGTGGAATTTTAAAATTAAAAAGAATCAGAAAAATCAATTTGGTTACCAAAAAAAAATCATGTACGTCCCTCTGTAATGACCTCCCATTAGGCTTGATGAAACACATTCTCGGGGAACCTCAAGAGATGGATCAACTCTTTCAAAGTAAAACTGGGGTTCCATTAGGTGAATTGCCCACTTAATGGCTCCTAGGTATCCTGGAAGAGAGACCATCTCCTCTCAAACTCCTCATATCCTCCCAGGGAGTGATGCAGACACAGAGAGAGTGTGGTTAATTGCATATACAACGCAGAAGCTAGCTATATGTGAATTCAGCATTGTGGCTGCAAACACTACCTACAACAGTCAGGAGTGAGGGTGGGGAGGATGGGAGCTTCCTTTTGGCATCCTCCAGTTTTTCCCCCCGTTCAGTAGACCACGCTGCCATTCTGTTTGTATGCTTCCTGCGTTTCAATCCCCAGAACTCCTTTCTCTCCAATTCTGTGTTGTGTGTCTTAGGGTCACTTGGCGCTGTGAAGAGTCATCAAAGCCTCATTGTAAATTATACAGGGGAAAAAGTTTGAATGTTTTAGTGGGCTTTTCAGAACTCTGAATTGCAAGGGTTTTGTTTTAACTTTAACTTTAATGTTAGCAGGCACCTTTATGACCTTGCTCATACTTTCCCACTGCCTCCTCTTCTTCCACCCACTGTGCATCACCCACCTCCAACTACATGAAAGTGAAAGTCGCTTAGTCGTGTCCAGCTCTTGGCGACCCCATGGACTATACAGTCCATGGAATCCTCCAGGCCAGCATGCTGGAGTGGGTAGCCTTTCCCTTCTCCAGGGGATCTTCCCAACCCAGGGATCGAACCCAGGCCTCCCACACTGCAGGCGGATTCTTTACCAGCTGAGCCAGCAGGAAAGCCCAAGAATACTGGAGTGGGTAGCCTATCCCTTCTCCAAGGATCTTCCCGACCCAGAAATCAAACTGGGGTCTCCTGCATTGCAGGCGGATTCTTTACCAGCTGAGCTACCGGGGAAGCCACACAACTACAGGGGTGGTGAGAAATTCCTTCCTGAAGTCAGTGGGGGTTCCAAATGCTGTCATTTTATAGGATGAAGAATATGGATAGACTGGCCCAAGGTGTGTCTCACCCTCTCTCCAGGGGAAAAGAAGGTTTGGTCTCAGATCTTACTGAAGTAAAACTCCTTACTAAAGGCGTTGTGAATGGACTTTTCATTCCCAACATGGAAAAAAATTAGACTTATTCTGTGGATAAATTTGATTACACAGTAAGAAAAGTTACTGGATCAGATCACTTCATGAAGACTCCCCCAGGCAACTGAAAGGGAGGTTTAAGTAAAAATCATAGTGAAGGTCCCTTCCCAGCAAGGAACTTCAGAGCTTTTATTTCAACAAGTTGTTGGGATCTCATTATTCAGGAAGTTAGTGTATAGTTCGGAATTGAATTTGAACCACTTCCTCCATCGCATCAAAGCCATAGAGTGCTGTGTCTTGGGCTCATATTTTTCTGCAAATAGTGTACCTGGATGTGAGCTGGAGGGCATCTTTGAAAGGGCTGACGTCTTTGCATCAAACCATCACGTGAATAAAGAAATGTACTTTTCTATTACAAAAGGCAGATCTTCATTCTTAAGCAAAATATTTGTTGTCCAAATGCTTATGTAAAAGTGTAAGAGGAGAAATAAAGTATTAAACCTGAAAAGGGCATAAGAACTCTGTTCCTCAGTGACTCTGGAGATTCCTCTTCCGCCTGCCATCTAGATGCCAGGCATCCCCCACCGCCAGTTTCTCTTCTCAACCCTTGTGCTTCTCCGCCTCCCTGAAGGCTCTCCTGCTTTCCTGGGTGGATGACTTCTACGTCTAGGTTGCTTACCTGTTTGCTTATCCCCTTGGACATCCTGCCACCGTTTCAGACCCAGCATATGCAGAACTGAACTTCTATCAGCTACTTCAGCACTGTCCTACAGAAGTTTCTGTGATGATGGAAACGTTCTGTTTCCATGCTATTTAGTATGGTTGCCACTAGCCACCTGTGGCTCTTTACATTGAAGTTAACTAAAATCAGGAAATCAGTTTCTGAGTCACACAAGCCAGATTTAAAGTGAGCAGTAGCCTCATAGGGTTAATGGCTATTGGGTCGGGCATCACAGATCTTGAGCATTTTTATTTATATCTTCCCTTAAGCAGTTTATTAGCTGTGAGTCCTTGGGAAAACTACCTGGTGTTCCTGTTGTCCAGTTGCTAAGTTGTGTTTGACTCTCTGTGACCCCATGGGCTGCATGCAGCACGCCAGGTTTCCCTGTCCTTCACCATCTCCCGGAGCTTGCTCAAACTCATGTCCATTGAGTCAGTGACACCATCCAACCGTCTCATCCTCTGTCAGCCCATTCTCTTCCTGCCTTCAATTTTTCCCAACATCAGCATCTTTTCCAATGATTTGGCTCTGTTGTCTCTGAAGCTCAATTTTGTCATCTTAAAATGGGACTAATAAAAATCCCTGAACTGGTGGTTGTGAGGATTCAGTAAGTAGTATCATTGGGTTGGACAAAATGTTCATTCGGGTTTCCATTACATCGTATGGAAAAAGTCAAACGAATTTTTTGACCAGCTCGATAATTACAAGGCGACTTCCCTGGTGGCTCAGACGGTAAAGCATCTGTCTACAATGAGGGAGACCTGGGTTCAATCCCTGGGTCGGGAAGTTCCCTGGAGAAGGAAAAGGCAACCCACTCCAGTACTCTTGCCTAGAAAATCCCATGGACGGAGGAGCCTGGTGTCCATGGGGTCGCAAAGATATGGACACGACTGAGCGACTTCACTAGCATAGTTTATACTGAAAAAGGCTTTTTCCCCCTATTGTAAGTCCTTTTCTCTTCTGCAGTATCAGTGTCCAAATATCTGTCTGAAGCTGAGATGCTGTGAACTCACCAGAGCCATTATGGCTCAGTTCACACATTGTGGGAAACACCAAAAGTGCTGTGGGTTTAAGCTGTGGACCTTTGGGTTTCGGTTACTGAAAAAGTTCTGGGCAGTACTCTGAAAGCAGGTTAATACAGGAGTGCTCTGCAGGATCTATTAGTACCAAGATTCTCCTAGGTTGCTGGAAAGTATTTTAGTTAAGACATTAGACTTGTTCTCCTACGTTAGTGGCTAGCATCTGTAGAAACGTGGAGACAGATTCTGGTTCACTTTGGTAAATCCTGGAGGGGTAGGGATGGGAGCAGTTCGGTTTGTGAGCGTGAACCTGATGCAGAGGCTCCCTGGGCATCAGAAATGGCCGGGGCGTTGGGAGCAGAGGTGTCCAGCGCCTTCCGGAGAGCAAAGCCTCAGTGCCTCCACAGGAAGCTCTCTGCCATGGAGCAGGCCTGCACACTCATCAAGCAAGGAGTTTAAAAGAGGGGCTGCATGGTTTATATCCTGGCTGCAATCCATTAAAGCTTTAATTACACTAATTAGGAATTTGGAATAATCAGGTTGGCCAGCCTGAAATGAGGACCTGTGCTCTCTGTGAAGAAAAGCTTTGCTAAATAAACCAGCAGGATAAACAGGATTGTGGGGTGCATGTATTTCTGGGAACCAGCTGATGCTGTGGATTAGTGCATGCTTTTGGCATGCAAATAAAGACTGCTCATTGTAAATCCACAGAAGGTCTGGAATCCCCTCCAAGAAACACTTCATTAGCAGTTAAATACAGTGACATTCTTGAAAATTTTAAACACACACCCCCACATACACACACCCTGTATTTTTTCCCCCACATAATTTGTAGAGTACGTGTTTGGGATGGAACATGTGAGAGAAAAGTGATTAGATGATCTTGTAAAATACAAATTAATTTTGAAACAATGGTAACTAGTAATTTTGTATTATTCCCTTTCCTCCCTCCCAAATTTAAAGGACACCAGAAGTACCATTATGATATTCAAAGCACCACACCATTCAGCACTATAATAGGTCCCCTATAGCCGAGAGTTGGGAGCCATTGGCTCAGACCTTGCATATTAATAAAGCTTTGGTGTGCCATTCAATATATATATATGTATACATGTGTGTGTAATAGTGGATATTATATATACTGTGTATAATAGTGCTCACACTTTGCAGGCAGTATAGTTTAGCTGTGTCTGTGTCAGAGAGAGATGGCAGTTACGTCACCAACCATCTTACTCATTTTGAATCTTCATTAGATATTGCCCAGGGACCATATTGAAATTTTTTTTTCTCTCTTTCTCTTCCATTCTGCTTTATTCTTCTTCCAGTTATTTTATCTGTATATATTTTTCAAGTGATTGCATGAACATGGATAAGAAATACATGAAGGATTATAATTATGGCCTAAAAAGGTAGGGAGGGGAGAAAGTTTAACAAGATGGCAAAATGTTGTAATGTGGCAGTTCGTCATGCCAATCTCTCTACTTTTTGTGTGTTTTTAAATGATCTCTAATGAAAAAAAATTTTAATTGTTGTCATCTTCCACCCCCCATCCTCTTCATCTCCAGCATTTACTCACAGTTTACACTTTACCAAGTATATTTAGCACTCACAAACTCCTTGGGTTAAGTCAAGCAGGAAGAAGAGACACAGACGTTCATATCCCTGTGATGTTTTTAAAATGATTATTCAGTCCTCAAATGTGTGTGTACTTAAGAACCAAATACCTAAATGCATCTGTCAGATACAAATCTCCTAGAAAATGGGGAACCCCAAACCCTTTAGTCCAGAAGCAGCTTAACTCAACTCTTGCAGCAAAAGGAAAGAAAAATCACTTGGAAAAAAAAATCACCTTCCACAGCCCATGAAACTTGAAGTCTTGTAAGCTTGTGATGTCCTCAGGCATGTACTTGTAAAAGCACAGCACATGTATAGAGCTGAATTTGCNGAGCAAAAGGAAAGAAAAATCACTTGGAAAAAAAAATCACCTTCCACAGCCCATGAAACTTGAAGTCTTGTAAGCTTGTGATGTCCTCAGGCATGTACTTGTAAAAGCACAGCACATGTATAGAGCTGAATTTGCCTCCAAAATAGTTTCATTGCCTAAGTGAATTAATCCATTAAAGAAAACTCTGATGACTCCACCCTGTTCCTGAACAATGTTGGTCTGACACTCTGAGTGAGTCACATATACATGAAAATAAATTTGAGTGAGCTGTTGGCCCTGTAATTGTACTCACGAATGCATGCAGTTATCTGAATCTGTGGTTAATATCCTTTCCTCACTTAGGGACATCTTTTGTCTTGGATAAAGTCAGCTTTCTGTCTCAGCTGTTATGTTTATTGTCTGCCATCATTGCTCCCTGATTCTCTGAGGATGGGTAATGTGTGTACCAAATGAGTTTGGATATGCCTCGGTTAGGATCTTAGTGGAAATACCAATGGATGTTGGGGGAAGGACGTAAGTCAGAGATGGCACAGACTTTCAAATTACATATCACCATAATCAGGGCAGAGTGGCAGCCTAGGACCTGATGATAAGACTGTGAGGCTGAATCCATAAGCAGCAGAGGGGAAAGCTCTGGGATGGAGTTGCAGTGGTTTTTAGGGGCTGAGTGGCTTGTAAATGGCAGCAGAGACACGGTACGAGCCGTCTTCGACATAAACCCCCACTGTGTGAGATCTCCTCTGTCATTGAGTCCCCTTCATCTCAGGTGCTCCTCTTTCTCAACCCAAAGTTTCCATAACCAGAACCCTCCAGTTCACCCTCTCCCCTGGAGCTAGATTCATCCCAAGTCATTTGTCTTAACCAAATGCTGACTGTCACCCAGCCCAGCTGGTCAGAAGAAGCGGATGGTCAGAGAACTGCTTTTCTTCAGAGACAGATTTTTCACCCCAGACTTAGATATCTGCCTGAGTCCATCTTAGATAGACTGGACTGCATAGATTACCCCCCCCATTTTTTTTGGTTTTGAGTTTTAAGAGTTCTTTTCATATTTTGGATAACAATTCTTTATCAGATATAACCTTTGCAAATTTTTTTTTCCAGGTCTGTGGATGGTCTTCTTATTCTCTTGATAATGTCTTCAATGGAGTAGAAATTTTAATTTTAATGAAGTCTAGCTTATCAATTATTTTCTTTCATGGATGGTGCCTTTGGCGTTATATCTAAAAAAGTCATCACCTTATCCAAGGTCATCTAGATTTCCCCTATGTTATCTTCTAAAAATTTTACAGTTTCGCATTTTATGTTTAAGTCTAAGAACCATTTTCAGTTAAGTCTTGTGAAGGGTGTAAGGTCTGTGTCTAGATTAATTATTTTGCATGTGGATATCCAGTTGTTCCAGCACCATGTGTTGAAGAAGAGACTATCCTTGCTTCCTTGTCAAAGATCAATATACTTATGGGGGTTTATTTTTGTGTCTCTACTCTTCTATTGATTTATCTATTCTTTGACCAATAGTATGCTGTCTTTTTTTCCAGTCTTGAGATGTAATTGATATGCAGCACTATATAAGTTTAAGTTATACAGCATAATGATTTGACTTACAAACATCATGAAAACATCACAGTGAACATCCATCATCTCATATACACACAAAATAAAAGAAACTGAAAAAATAATTTTTCCCTGTGATGTGAACTCTTAACAACTTTCATATATAACATATGGAAGTGTTCATTATACCTATCATGTTGTATATTATTGTACTTATTATTGTAGATCTCTAGAACTTATTTAAAACTGGAAGTTTGTATCTTTTGACTCAGTTCAGTTCACTCAGTCGTGTCTGATTCTTTGCGACCCCATGGACTGCAGCCCACNTGCAAAACGTTCCAAAAAAATATCCATTCACTTTTCAGCCCTGTCATCTTTCCAAAACGTACTGTTATATAATAGAAAATACAGACTAAGTGAACAGAAATTCTAGGAGGCTGTGAGATGCTATTTTTAAAGAGGCACAGCTACCATGAAAATGAAGCTACTTTCCAGTTTATAATTCATTTTCCAGTTTGTCCTCCTTGCTTGACAGAAAATGACAATGTCCATTACTATGCCACATTTATAGCTTTAGATAAAGGGCTTTTACATGGCAAAAGAGAAGCTTTCTAGTCTTGGCAAATCTTCCTTTTTTGATGATACCAGGAAATAGGTCTTTATTGTGAGCCCTCCCCACCAAAAAAAGAGAAAAAAAATCCTTTTTGGAATATTTATTATTCATTTTAGGAAACACAGCCCTATAGATTATTTACAAATGTGTTAACTGGATTCTACTAAACTTTTAATTTGCAATTTACTTGCCAAGTACTATGTATTAGTTACCAATGGTATATTTATGTTTCTGCAATGCATACTTATATAGTTATTCCAGAAACTCTGGTTTATTAAAATTTTTTTTTAATCCCAATTTTTATATTTGCAGTTACTTCATAATTTTAATTTTATGGTTTTAGTTTCCAAAAAGGGTTTATTCATCTCCTAGGGGGAAGGAAAAAGCCTCCAGGCTGAGGTGTGTTGTCCACAGGTGGTGGTGAGAACCCACCTAGCCTGTCACAAACATCCCCAGGCAGGCGTCCTCTGGCAGTTCACTCACAACTGAGCTGTAACATTTTAATTATATGCTTTTAAAGTTAGTCATTTGTCAAGTTTTGTTAGTCTTACAAAAACAATTTAGGTACAACATAGCATATTCTAAATTATATGCATGCATATTACTGAAACCAAGTGGCTTTAATTAAACATTTTTCAAACTCTGTTTTCTTTTAATGGCAGTGAAATACTGCTGGTAGCAATGGCATGCTCTGCCAAAATGAACTTCATCAAGGTGAACTTTAGGGAGACTGTCAACATAATAATGGCCTAGAAGTTTATGCAAAGTTCTTAAATTAGAAAGTGGCCGTTTAAAGGTGTCATTTGGGGGGGGGCCTGTTCAAGATATAGGATCATGACTGTGCTTCAAAAGTGATATCCTAAACTGAATGCTTGGCACTGGTCCTGGGTAATTGTTGGAGCCTTGGAGTAACACAGTACACTTCTGCCTGGCAGACAAACTGGAAAAGGATGGCCAACAGAAAAGCGTATCAAGGTCCTTTCCACAATGGCACCCCACTCCAGTACTCTTGCCTTCAAAATCCCATGGATGGAGGAGCCTGGTAGGCTGCAGTCCACAGGGTCGCTAAGAGTCGGACATGACTGAGTGACTTTACTTTCACTTTAAGACTCTAAGCAACTGTTTTCTTTCTTTTTTTACCTTTTAAAAAAAGGATTTATTTTTTAGTTTTTGGCTTTGGTGGGTCTCTTGCTGAGCGGGCTTTCTTTCTCCAGTTGCAGGGAGCAGAGGCTGCTCTCCAGTTATGGTGCACAGCCTTCCTGTGGCGGCTTATCCTCTGCAGGGCACAGGCTCCAGGTGTGCAGGAGCTTCTGCGGGTGCAGCTGGCGGGCTCTAGAGCACAGGCTCAGTAGCTGCGGCCCACGGGCTTCGTTGCTCCGCGGTGCGTGACATCTGCCAGGAACTGGGATCAAACCGGTATCCTTGCACCGCAAGGTGGACTTTTAACCACTGGGCCACCAGGGAAGTCCCCTATCCTTTTTTTTTTTTTTTTAAACATTTAAAAATTTTTATTTTAAAAAGTTTTTTTTCTGGCTGTGCTCTGCAGCTTGCAGGATCTAAGTTTCGTGACCAGGTATCAAACTTGGGCTCCCTTCTGTGGAAGCATGGAGTTTAATCCTGGACTGCCAGGGTTAGAACTGCTTTCAAGTTAAATACTGTGATGAGGATTTTCACTAGGATCCAGTTATACAGCATAGAAAGAGCTCAAAATATCTTACATGGAAAATACCATTCCCACTATTTGCTATAAGAGAAACCCGCTTTACACTTATTTCATCTTGTTACTTGAAAATATTTTAATTTTAGAAAATATATCTATTTGAAAACTAAAAGTCCTCCCAGACCCAGGCTTCAAAAAGATATATCTTGGTTGGTAAGCCATTGACAGATGCCCTGTACCTATTTTACTCAAAACGATTTTGACAAGAGGAAAAACAATTTCCCTGAGAGTGACCTATTTTGGGGTCTGTAAGTATCTGGAACACCTTATTTTTTTGCCTGTAGAAAATAATAATGATTGGGTATCTAGGTAGAAAACACAGCAAGCGCATCATGATTAGATCTCAAATTCCTATACAGTGGTCTCCCAACCAACTTTAGTTTCTTGGGGTGATTTATTATGTTTTATCCTTCCATACCAAAGAGAGCCTGAGTTGGCTAGGTTAAAAAGAAAATGCAGCCCAGTGGAGTATGAAACACATCTTTGATCTGATAAGATCAAGCTAACTTGTTGCTGCTTTGATGACTATAAATTAACACCAGCATCCCGTTTTCCAAGGAGTGAGTGAGTATGAGTTTGGTGTAGAGGCTCAAGGTGCGCAGCCAGCATCCTTTCCTTGCCAGGCATCAGACAGGTCCCAGCAGCTTGTCTCTCCCTTCCTGTCAGATGCCACTTTGCTTTTAGTGCTTTTCCAAAGACTTTGAACAAAGCCCTGAGACAGATCCAGGGAGATTCTGTACCTGGATAGTCTTTTTAGCAAGAACAAATTAGCTTAAAGGGTTCTTTTTTTTTTTTTGCAGATTCTGTGTCTAATGCTGTGCAGCTGGGTGCACCTGGGGATCCCTTTATTGTTAAAAGTAGACCCACATGGAAAAGACATTAAAATCAGTTTGCTGCTGTGATACCCACGAAGATGAAAGGGCTTGTCTGATTTTAATATGCTGTGTGTTAGATGGGAAGGAAAATGAAAAGGCTTCTTTGGAAACACACACATTTGGCGGGGTTACGAATTCATCAGGTGTTAAATCCCTGTCAGCTTCTCAGCAGAGGTGTGTGGCAGCACTGCGTGTCTGCCTGTTTGTGTTTTCAGTGGAATCCGTGCTGTTTTCCATGCTTACAATATGTGGCTCTCTTTAGCACTCCTATTTCGGTTCTGGTACTTGCTTCCAGAGGAAAATTAGTCAAAGTGTGTACTGATGGGAGCTGGCATACGAATGAGCTCTGGACCCTAGCTTAAAGAGACTGCATTCTTTTGGGGGGTAGGGAGTGTGCCCTTGAAAATAACTTTATCTTTTGATATTTCTTGACATTTTTGGGCCAGTGCAGAGACCCCTACTGGGACATAGAAAGAGCAACAATGATTGAGGGCCAGAACCACGCCGTGAACTACGTTTCTAGCACCAGGTGAAACATGCCTAAACATGATATAAAGACTGTCACGATTTCTTGTGGGAATTCTTAACAGTGGACATATTATTTTTGTTGAATTTGACTAAGCAATAACACAGTTACAGTAGAGATGAAATTCAGGTTTATAATTAAATGTGAATGGTTAAGCATGGTATTGCTAAAATGGCAGGCCTCAAAAATATTGTCACTAGAAGATATGTTATTGACGGCCGTTACTGCAAATTCTAAGTCTGAAGATACGCTGTTATTAACTGGCTTCCCATTACAGAAATGGAGTTCATTTAGTTTCAGAGGATATCCGGGGGCTGAAACTGGGCAGTGTTAGTTTTTAATTTTTAAAAACTAAATTAAAATTAAAATTTTTATTTTTCTTTCTTGTAAAATTCTGTCTCATGGAAAGCAAAGTATTTTGGATCTGGAAGATCCATATGCTATAATTTTCTATTAGAAACATTTTTAATCATCAACTAATTCTAATTGTGTCCCAGTGTCTGGCAATTAGTTCTTCATTTAATAAGTGTAGCAATTGTTTTTACTTGACCACAGTATTGTTTCTGTAGAGTTTGAAAGCTGAGAATAAAGGATTTCACTGTCTTCGTCAATGGAGAGGAAATTCCAGAGATTTTCTTCTTCAAACTACTGCATGTATTTACCTCCCTTTTTCTTAAATGGCTTGTTTACAGTAGAGGAAATGCTCTCTGCTCTTTCAGGGAATGAGTGGAAGTTGTGGGCTCCTTTTCCTCATTTCTGCCTGGGCCAACAATTTTTTTTTAACTGAGGTAAATACAGTGCATAGACTTTCAGTGCCTAATTCAATGAATTTGATAAATGTACACCTTTGTGTAATCAACATCTCAATCAAGATATGGACTATATCCATCAGCCCAGAAAGTTCTCTGGAAGGGAGAGAACTTTTTCTTCCCATTCCCAGAGTCAACTGCTGTTCAGATTCCCACTGTTACAGATCAGCTATCTCTACTTGAATTTCAATTTGATAAATGTACACCTTTGTGTAATCAACATCTCAATCAAGATATGGACTATATCCATCAGCCCAGAAAGTTCTCTGGAAGGGAGAGAACTTTTTCTTCCCGTTCCCAGAGTCAACTGCTGTTCAGATTTCCACTGTTACAGATCAGCTATCTCTACTTGAATTTCAAATGTACTGTTTTGTGTCTGGTTCCTTTCACTCAGTATAATGTTTTTGAGATTCATTCATTTTTTTTTTTTAATCACTAAATAGTATTCCATTGTACAGACAGATCACAATTTGTTTATCCATGTACTTGGAGACAGACTAGCTAATATTCAGGGCTACTGCAAATAACTCTGTCCTGTACATCCCTGCACCTCTCTTTTGTGGACATATACTTCCATTTCTCTTAGGTAACTACACAGTGTGGAACTGCTCAGCCAAAATCACTTGTTTCTGAAGCCCTGGAGAACCTTTCTGAACCAGAGGTTTACGGAGAGACAGTATTAACGTAAGTAGCTGTTTCCATCCCTAACTCTAACTTTACCTCATTAATCCTCATGGGAAGGTAGGCACTGTCTCCAATGCATACATGAGGAGACCAAGGCTTGCAAAAGTTTAAGGTCATCCATCTCTCAAACTGAAGAATAAAATTTGAATCCAGATCCCTCTGATGCTAAAAGCTCTCATCACTTTACTTCTATGTTCCCAGAGTTTCAGAAGATGCTCCAGAAAACTCCAGGATTTCATAACTACGCCCCCATCAACATACCTGGGTCTGCTTATGAATCCCCGGCAGTCCAAAACGATCATGCTCTAAAACTGTTTGCTGCCAATCACTTCCCCCGATCTCACCTGATTCCAACTCTTTAGGAATTATGCTAAAAGCTCTCATCACTTTACTTCTATGTTCCCAGAGTTTCAGAAGATGCTCCAGAAAACTCCAGGTTTTCATAACTACGCCCCCATCAACATACCTGGGTCTGCTTATTAATCCCTGGCAGTCCAAAACGATCATGCTCTAAAACTGTTTGCTGCCAATCACTTCCCCCTGATCTCACCTGATTCCAACTCTTTAGGAACTTACATTGACTTACAATTTCTAAGACATTTGTGGATGTGAATATATTGCTTATAACTGCCTTAAAACAGTATGGAAAGAATGGCCCCATGAGTACCTCTATCTTGAAGTGAAGTGAAGTGAAGTCGCTCAGTCGTGTCCGACTCTTTGCGACCCCATGGACTGTAGCCTACTAGGCTCTTCTGTCCATGGGATTTTCCAGGCAATAGTCCTGGAGTGGATTGCCATTTCCTTCTCCAGGGGATCTTCCCAACCCAGGGATCGAACCTGGGTCTCCTGCATTGTAGACAGACACTTTACCATCTGAGCCACCATCTAACCAATAATCCATGCTAGTAATTTAGTTCATCTGTGTGTATGTAACGTTCATTAAGTATTTGCTCCATATGTGTATGTGTATAACCTGCTTCTACTAAGAGATGTAAATTCTAATCCATAAGGGCTATACCTTCTGCTTTTTTGTACTCCCAGTACTTGGAACAATGATTATAACAAAATAGATGCTCAGTAAATTACATGAACTGAGAAGATGCCCAGTCTTGGTGTTCTGGAAAACAGTGGCCACTCAACTGGGGATGACTGAACTTGGGCAAGGTTTCATTTAAATGAGCCTCAATTTCTTTTGTCTTTAAAGTGGGGTAAACAAATGGTGATTAAGTTTCTGTGAACTCTAAAGATAAAATCTACTATTATAGATTGGCACTGATTTGATTTGCTTTCTTCAAGTCAAAAACATGTTTTGTTTGGGAACGTCTCTTGCAGGTGGTGTAGTTGAGAAAAATACTTGTAATTACTATCTTGTTGCTGCTATCCTACACTTTGAGTTGTAAGAGATTATAAATAAGTAGCTGCATAAGACGGTGGGGAAGGAAGCAAAATTAGTGACAAGACTGGACCATAACTCTCAGGAAGCAGGATGAAGGTTTTACAAGTCAATCAATAAAGAAGATGAAAGGACAATGATTGGAACAAAGCAGTATATAAACAAACAAGAAAACAAGTCATAGGCCAGGAAAGGGTGTGTTGTGACCCTGAATATAATGTAAGCCAGATAGTAGGGCAACATGAAGTCATTCTCCAGCTTAAGTAAACACATTTATGTGAAAAGGGAAATATAAATCAAGGCTACTTTCTCAATGGGAAGAGTTTAGGGAATGTTTTTTAGGCATTGTCCAGATATTCATCTCTTTAGGGCAGAATCCATTAGAAATACTAAATCCCGGCCTTAGGAATTTATTGTAAGTAGGTCACAAAATTCAGTCAGGCTAAAATATTTAGTTTTATCTCCTTTTCCATTGTTAAATAGGTCAGGATTTATCTCTCTGAGATTTTTCCTTCTATTTCATTCTTTTCTTTGGGGTGAAGATGGGGGAATTATGTGATTTTATCCCTTTAGTAAGGTTGTTTAGGTTTATTTTCTAAAAATAAAGGGATTGGGGGAAAGTTCACCTCAGCTCCATTCAGACAGAGCTTCTAAATGTTGAGCTAAATTTTGTCAGTTCTATCAGTTGTATGGCAGTAATTTCCATCTTGAGGGTAAAATTAATACTTTACTTTTTAAAATGATTTTCCTGTTTATTAGCAACTCCTGAGAACTGCGAAGTTATAATCTGAGTAACTTATTGCCAAAGCCATAAGGGAATGTTAAAGGTCTACTATCACACCAAATAGCAGGAGACACAGGAATATGAAACGAAATAACATAATGCACAATAGGAACTTAAATTACAGATTAACAGATATAATTTGCTACTTCATGATCATTATAGGCTGCTGAAACAAGAAAACAAAAAAATTGGTTTAATTTCCTTGGGTACCTTTCTCTGGTTTAATACTTGAATTTTTTCCCCCCAAGCGGGCCAAAATATATATGCAAATATTTTCCAGGAGAGACTATGCAGTGCTATTATAACCAGAAATTCAGCCAACTCTTTCCATGGCTTCTCCATTAAGACATAAGCAAGCATCTGTTCAGTCCCACTGGAGTCACGTTTGGAGGCTAAGCAAGTAGATTACAGTAATCTTTCTCCAAGCAAACTGGAAATAGGCTAACCTAGGCAAGAAAACACACAGCTCTGACAAGATGGGACCCAGCATTTAAACAGTGGTTTCCCACCTCTGGCTGTAGGTTAGAATTACCTAGCAAGAGCTTTAAGAAAACTCTCAATGTCCAATCCATCAACTGAGTAACAGTCTCGGAGTGGAGCCCAGGCAAAGGGAGGTTTAAGACTCCCACCATGACCAATTTCAGGATGAGCTTCAACAACTGGTCTGCAAGCCTGAATAGTTAACAACTGACTGCCTGGAGTCAGCTCCAACTCACCCTTGAAAGAAACCTTGAGTAAACTAAGTCGAACAAGTTCTTCAAGTTCTGATCTGCTGTCTGAATGGTGGAGTGCGTTAAAAGTGAGGGTTACTGTGAATAAGAGTAAACCACGGTTCCAATAACTTAGTGACTTTTTGTGTTTTGGGTTTAGAAGTGTCAAGCTAGCAACAGAGGCAGCTAAGTGGCTGAAAGTCTAAAGAGTTTTAAAAAAGGCATTAGCATTATCATATGTAAATTAGATAGTCAATGGGAGTTGGGCATATGGCACCCAAAGTAGGTGCTCTGTGACAACCTAGAGGGATGGGGTGGGCAGAGAGGTGGGAGGGGGTTCAGGATGGAGGGGACACAGGTATGCCTATGGCCGACTCATACTGATGTATGGCAAAAAACATTACAATGTTGTAAAGCAATTATCTTCCAATTAAAATAAAATTTTAAAAAGTATTAATATGTACATGGGAATTAATAATGTTTCAGTGGGGCTGGTGCTAGGATTAAGTAATCATACATAAAGCATACAGTAAGCATACATAGTAAAAAACCTACGTTGCCTTTCCTCAGTTAAAGTAGTAATTATTACTACTTTTAAAGGAGAATGGTATGAATTGTTTTAACACTTTATTTTCAGTGAATTCAATCATGTTTATCTTCACTTTTAATATAGATGTTTTTAATTTAAGTATAGCTGATTTACAATGTTGTGATACTTGAATTTTTCCCCCCAAATGGGCCAAAATATATACGCAAGTATTTTCCAGGAGAGACTACGCAGTGCTATTATAACCAGAAATCCAGCCAACACTTTTCAGCAAAGTGATTCAGTGACACACACACACACACACACACACACACACACACACATATATAGATCTTTTTTATTTTCAGATTCTTTTTGGTTTAGGCTATTACACAACACTGACTATGCTTCCCTGTGCTACGTAGTAGGTCCTTGTTGAACATATATTTTATGCAGAGTAATCACATATATCTTTAATTCTTTATCTCTATAACTTAAATCAGGGGTTGGCAACTATGGCCTATGGACCAAATCTGTGAATAAGGTTTCACGAAGACTTTCAGTTTCATGGAACACAGGCTGTGCACTTGCTAGTGTGGTTCTATGGGTGCTTTTACTGCCATGGTGGCAGAGTCGAGCAGCTGAAACAGAGGCCCCTGCGCCTTCATAAAAAACAATGTTGACCCATGATTTAAACCATTCAAAGCTTTTCTTAAGTGAACACTAAAAAATACATTAAAAAAGAATACAAAGCAAATAAAGACAGGAAATGAAAAAGTCGAGAAAAGAAAATTTCTCTAGCATTTTAGAAATCACAAAATAAGTCTTAATTCTAAGAGTTCCTAAGGCATACTTGAAACTCTGTGATGAAACTGAGATCTGATTCTGTCTAGTCAAGATGGCATATTTTAAAGAATACTTTATAAATGAACTTTCCTGCAAGATGACTATTACTTATGTACCAGGAATGCATCTTGAATATGAAACTTGGAAGAGTGAATTTAGGAGGCAGAAACATGGAAAATTATTTATAACCTGGCAATGAAAGTGACTGCAACCACACTAGTCAGGCAAAATAAGCTGATCTCTCTAACTACAGGTAAAATAACATTTCAAACATTGAAAAATGTCCACAATCAAAACTGTACAGGGTAGGGGTTTAAGAAACCATTTCCCCTGCTAATTTTTGATGTTTACATGGAATGTTCTTCAAGCAGCAAATAACTTACCAATGATCTTGACAGACTGAAAATGATACATCTTTACCACAACATAAATTAATTCTCTCAGTGGGAAATTGCTAAAATAGACAAGGTGTCAGAAAGATTTCTTTATGTCTGAAGGAGAGGAAATGATTCCATTTCTTCCAAACATTCTTACATGAAAAATAATAAACTCTCACTTTTAACCTGTCTTTATTTTCATGGGGTTCTAAAACTCCCATTACTAATTGGGGTACTCATAGTTATCTGGTACTGGCCATGAGTCAATCCATATTAAGTCAGGTATAAAACACACCCAAGTATAAAACTGTCCCCATAATTCACATGGCATATGAATAAATATTCATAGAAATGCTCAGAAAAGAGAATCGAAGAATCACACCACATTCTCATGGCATTCCTTAGATTTACCAGTAAATGTTAGCAGAAATCCTGGAAAGTAAATCTTCACAGAAAGAAATGTAAGAGAAACATGGTGGTCTATCTCAGGGAAGGGAAAAATGTCCACACAAATGAATCCAATTCATCCTGTATAGAACGATCTCCAATTCTATTCCTGAAACAGCTAGTTGAAAACTGGACCACAGGGATGAACATTTACTGAATGTTTAATGCATGTGTACGCTATCACATTTAACTCTCACACAAAAACCTAAATAATGGGTATTACCAGTGATCTGTAAGGGGCAAAGTTCAGGTAGGAACTCTGTCTGCCTCCCACACCTATTCTGTGTTCAAAATGCCCAATCCTGATGGAACACAGGGTACCCTCTCAACCATGAGCCCACCGAGACACCCCTAGAAAAAGAGCTCCTATAATCAGAGTGACGAGTTTGAAAGTTTTCTAAATTGTCCTCTTGGAGAATAACAATGTATTATATTAAAGCCCTGTATTGAATAAACCAGTTTACCTTTGTCCAACCCATCACACTTTCCCAAACTTATTAGGGAACCCTTTTCCTCAACTTCCATTTTGTGAAAGTCATATTCTGAAGCACACTTTGAGAAACAGGACTGCTGCCATCTCCCTTGATGGGAGCTGGATAAAAGAGAAATACATAAACTCTAAGAGAAAATAAACATTTTCATCCACCATTAAGGGGCGATACTACTGAGGGGGTGACGGCATGGTTCTGAATGGCTTCTTTCTGCTCTTAGCATGAACCAGAATCTTTAATAGCATCCTCAGAGCCCTGGGCCCTGCAGACCTCCTTGGCCTCATCTAATAAACACCTCACCTCCACTTGGTCGACCTTCAGTAACCTGGGACCTGCCAAGTTCCCCTTCATGGAGCCTTTGAAAAATGCTGTCCTCTTGGTTGGATGCTCCTTCTCTCCCTCTTGGGGAAGTCTTTCCTGATTCTGTCAAACCTCTCTCCTATCACTGAGTTACAATGTTATAGTTTTTGGTGTATTTCTTTGATGAATGCCTGTCTATCCCCTACAGGAGTGAGGGGAAATATCATCTCTGTTCTCAGATGGGAAAAAGAAGAGGAGGGACTTTTCCAGCCTCTTTCTACCATCTTCTACCACTGACCAGTGGATCTCTGACTTGGGAGAAGGTTCTGTGCTGCTCAGCTCCGTGCCTGGGCACACGCTGCTCTGCTCCTACACAGGGAAGCTTAGGAGGAACGTTCGGGAATAAGTTCAACTCAGGGAAGAAGTCAGTTGTTACAGATCCTAGCTTTATTCTGCAGTTTAGCCTTATGCAGTAATAAAGTTGATTTTATTACTTTGAGTCTTATTTTTCAAATCGCTTCCATTTGGGAGGTGAAGACAAGGAAGAGTGTTCCTTTTGCCCCCCTAGAATGCCAACATCTTCTACTAGGCCTCAGCCCATCAGAAAGAACATGACTAATCTCCTTGGGTTCACTGCTGTAACTCAGGCCTGGTGCTAAGAGGGACTCTAAGTTTTAAAAATTGATCATTCTATCACAGAAAAGCTTTTAAACAAGCAAAACTAGGGAGACTGGTATGATGATAAGCCCCTATGTATACATCACCCAGCTTCAACAATAATCAACACATGGCAATAATCAACACAATCAATCTTGTTTGATCTATTTCTCCACTTGACTGAAGCAAACCCAAGACACTGCATCACTTTATACGTAACAAATGGTAAAGGCTTGAAAGCATGTCTCTAAAACCATGATCACATACACATTATAAATGATAACTTATTAACTAGATCTTTAATAATAAATAGATGAATGAATCAACAAAAGGTCAAAGAAGAGGTGGGTCTCACGCGAGATCCGTGCCCAGCCCCCAGGACAGCACGCACGCACATGCACACACACACACCCCTTAAGGGCCAACCTACTCACCAGTTGGGGTGCTGCTGCGGAATGAAGAGGAGGGGGTGATGGGCGGGGTCACTGGGGGAGTAAGGCTTCCGCTACTGTGGCGAGGTGGCGTGGGCACGTTCCCTCGAGACGCGGAGCTGGACAAAGTCAGCGAGAGCTTTGGCTGGATCTTCTTCTTCAGAGACTCCTGCTCTCGGCGGGCAGCATCCGTCATGAATCTGTAAGTGGAAGAGGCCATTTGTGAAAAACCCATCTACAGAGCAGCAGGAATTATGACTGCTAACCTGAGTGTGACAGATGCTCCACCCTGGGGTAGGCACTTGTTCACAGGTCAGTCCCAACTTCAAAAACTCAGAACAGCTACCCTGTTCCTACATGATAGAGTTATCTTCAAGCTCCCGAAAGTTCCCTGGGCCAAGCCTCTGTCCTCACTACAGTGCCTTCAGCTACAGGACTGCCTGGAAGGTCCTCTCAATTCTCAGAAAGTACACCTGCTCTTAAAGTTCCCCAACCACTGTCAACTAGAGAGGACTTCCTTCATCTGCAGCTTGGTAGTACTTATTGTTTGTGCCACTGAACATACACGGCTTCATGAGGACTCGGATTCTTTTTTGTACTCTGGATTGTCAAACAGGTATCTGGCTTTTTAACACTTTATTGGTTGCTTAAAGGTCTTGTCTCCCCAGCTACTAGCTGAAAAGAAAGGACTTAAGTCCCTATAATTGTTACTAGCATGCTGCCAAGCACATCTTAGCATACATTTATCAAATGACCAAACAATTCTGCCCAAGAAGATTCAATAAGAGGGAACAAGCACAGTACAAGGAAGAAGATCACTGAGAAAGATCTGTTCATGTCATGATTTTATTACTCATAAAAGGGGAAGGTGGTTTTTTTCGATAGTTTCACTCTGGAAACTTCAAAGTTATATTCTTTCAACACTTCTCTTAGTAATATTCAAGCTTTGTTCTTTTCTCCCTGTTTAATCTAGCATTTTATGAATTCATATAATGAGATTCAAAAGCACTTATGAAATGGTATTTCCTCCCTAAACAGCAAATGTTGACTATATTTTTTGAAAATTGGGATGGAAAGTCTAGTGAATAGAGTTTATGAAAATATTTAGGTAAATAAGGCATACACTCATGCCCACCACCTATGCTAAAAACCAGGTCATTACCATACCTCTCAAGTCCCCTCTGTACCCCACCCTCCCATCAACTGTGTTTTGACTATTTTAATACAATTCATCATAAACTAATACCATTGTGCTTAGACATGGTATTTTACCCAACACATTTTACATTCTGCTTACAGAATTCCTTTATATTCGTCTTTATTACACTACGGCATTTTAGAAATCAATAGATAGTTCTCATGCCTGGTTAAAAGTTTCCAGTTGCTCAAACACACAATGAAACAATATTACAATAGTGTTAGTGTCTTAAAATGTCTACTTTTACACTTGGAACATGGATGGCATATTTCTTGAAGGGTTTTGCAATATAATCTATACATATAAACTGGATTTTATTTGTTGAACCAAACTGAAATAAAGCTATATGCTTTGCCTTGAGCTCTTATGTCTTTGTGCTACAAGATGGTGTTGACTGAAAAGGGAGAAAGGAATGACAAAGCAAACCAGAACTGCTTGCACTTGGTAGCCAGGTATTCATTTATTTTCAGATATAAAGTTGGTTGTACTGCTCTTAAAACTGCTTTTTCCTCTCATAAACCTCTACACTTAAAATATGGACTATAAAGTAAGGAACTATGCTTGCTTTTATTATTTAAGTACAACTGCTAACTGCATAACCCACTCCAGTGTTCTTGCCTGGAGAATCCCAGGGATGGGGCAGCCTGGTGGGCTGCTGTCTCTGGGGTCGCACAGAATCGGACATGACTGAAGTGACTTAGCAGCAGCTAACTGCATAATGCTGACGTCTACCTTACTCCAAGTTTCTTGAGGATGCGCTGCATATTTATGGCTCTGAAAGCACCAGGTTCGTGCCTCATGCATAGCTGACTGGGAATCAGGTCAGAGAGAGCACAGAGAGTGTCAGAAAGACAGTCTTGTAAGAGAGAGAGGCAGAGAGATAGAGCCTAAGCAGTGTCTTCTCTTACTCTGGTTAAAAAGTATCAATAGCTTATGGTTTTTATTGTAAAATAAATACTCTCCTACAGCTCAGATATAAAAACAGCTATAAACAACCACAACAACGTGCACACACATATCCCTCGCCTTCACCCCCTCATGGGTTTGGTCAGCTACGGACGGCCATTTATTTTTGGCTTGTATCTGCTAAGTGCTTTCTAGAAGCGAGAACGAGGCACCATGTTAAAAGCATTAAACATGAAACTCATAAAACACTTCTGCCAATCCTTCTCTCCCTCCACTCTCCCTCCTTCTCCCTTGGACTGGTGGTTATGAACTTGCAGCTATACCCATAAATCAAGGCAACCTCACTATACCAAGATACACAGCTGCAGAATTTATTCCCGGTGACAACATACACACCGAGGGGCATAAAAATGCCTGTAGAACACTGGATAAAATTCACCAGTTTCTCCCTGGTGGTTTTGCACTGTTCCTCTTTCACTTATCACCCATGACTTTACCTACTTTTTGGAGACTTATTTAAACCCTGAACTTTTCAAGCAGTTTTCCATCAGTACAGCTGTTTGTCAAAAGATGGGGTGAATTCCCAATGGCCAAAACCACTTGGGGAGACAAGTTAATAAAGGACCTGATGAGGCAGAATGAATAAAGGTCGTCTGTGACTGTGGTCTAGACTGGACTCAAGTAAGTTGGCTCCAAGCATTTTCCACCTTCAGGGGCAGCTACACTGTGACATCCTTGAAGGACCACAGCCCAGACTGTTCCATCATCAGGGTTAGACACATTCTGCTATACTCCTAGAGATGGAATTTAGGCTTGGGAAGTCACACCACCCTGCGGGGTGATGAGTTTTTCCCAGTGGATTCTGACATGATTGGTGATTCCCAAAGGCCTCAGTAACTGCAGCCAACATGGGGTTTAGAGCAGGAAGGAAGCTGGGTCAGACAGGTCACCTTGTCTAGCCTCCTCATTTTTCCTGGTAACTGGAAAATGAGGGGGCGGGGCCTGTGCAAGGTCACTTTGCTGGCTGATGGCAAAGCTGGTATCTGAGAAGTCAAGCCTCAGGACTGAATCAAAAGCTCCTGCTCTGCCAGGCTGCCTCCTACACATCAGAGAACTCTGAGCTTTCTTGTTTTTGCTGCAGAGTCATGGTTTTCAAGGGGTTAAAGAGCTGAAGCTTAGGGCCTGGGAAAATGCAGGGGTTTACTTGTTGGAAGTGGGGCAGCCGTTAGAGCGGAGGTCTTTATTCTCTCAGCACCCAAGTTCTGCTGTGTCGCGCCCCTAGGTCCTTGGGGTCTTGGATTTGTTAGCCTCACTGGGCTGTGATATGGGGCGGGCTGGCTGTGCCCACCTCCCTGAATTCTTTCTGCTCTGCAATGGGAGCTGTTCTGGTCTTGCAGCAGTAGTGTGCTAGTGTGGGCTCATGCTGGCTTGTGAGAGTTGATCATTAAATTTTTAGGGATTTAGGCCATTTGATAAATATACCCATTATCAAAAATTAAATCATGTGAAGTTAAAATTAAAACAAGTAATATTAAAAACAAAGATAATACTCCTCAAGATTTATTAGTTCTTATTATTTTCTTCCATTTTACTATTATCTATGCTATTGAGGTTATTTACATTAATACAGTTGTATCTGTTTGGTAGAATTACTATATGATGCTATATAGCACGTTACTTCCCTACTCTGTGCAGTGAAGTAATGTTGGTAGCCTGAAATTGGCCCTGATGGAGTATTTACACCATGGAAATTGGCAAATATTACAAATTGGGTTTTTCCCCCCCACCTCAAGAGTCAACTGCTAAACATTTACCAATATACCTACCGTTATTATTATTTTAATGTGGGGGAAAAAGCATCTGAACCAGGATCCTTGCCTACCTACTAAAGGAACTAATCAGGGAAGCAATGAAGGATGGATAAGGAAAGCTTCTTTTCCTTTTTAAAAGTATAAAAGTAAGACCTCTCATTAAAGAACACTTACAGAAGATTTTTCATGGATTTGTCACTTGTGCTTAAAAACACTTTTAAAATGTGGTAGTACACACACAAATTGACTGTACATATTTTAAAGCACAGTTTAAGGAAGAATAAAATGACAATCCATGTACTTACTACTCAGCTTATGAAAAAAATTTTTTATCAGAACACTGGAAATTTGCAGATACAACTACAGTTGATTTTTCAGGGTATTTTCCTTCTGGTATTACTTTTATACACATAAAGAGAACTGGATATTTCTTAAAGGGGAAAAAAAAGTCACTTGAGGGTTCATTCACTGTTGACTAACAGCCTGGAAATCTGTGGTCAGGCAAAGTCATGTTTTCATTTTGAAACTGAAACTGCCATAAGATTAATTTTAACTCTCCTACAAATCAGAAATGCCCAAGTTACTTTAATTTAATATGGTCATTTGTAGTAATATTTGTTATTGCTTGGGGAAGTACATATTCCTTAAGTAAATTTTCAAGACTCCATTATAAATCTTTTAAATCCTTAGACCACAATGTTCATTCAGTCTGACATGTTAGACGTGGAAACATGAATGTAACACCACCGGGGGAAATTGTCAAATTGCTGGTCCACGGAGACCAGTTTCAACCACAAACTCAGGAAATTTACAGAGTTGGCTGGAGCCTGGGCAGGTCCCCTGCTGCACCTCACTCTCAGGCCAAACACCTGAGCCCAAGTGTCTCGCTGGTGCAAAACCACTCGGCTTCCACTGGCTCTGGAGAACCCAGCGATGGAAGCGACCACTCGAAACTCGAGTCTCTCTCAGAAGAACTTGAAAAGGACCCAAGGTCTGAGATGCACGGTGTGGTTTCATGGTTATAAGACGCTGGAGAGGGCGTGTGGTCCTATGCCCCAAGCTGTGTGTCAGCGGGCTCGCGCTGGGGTGAAGAAGCGGGTGACCTCCAGAACCCCCAGTGCTCCCCTTGTTCTGCCCCTGATTTTTCCTCTTGTTAAAACTGAGGAGTTTCAGTTTTATGGATAAAAGGAACATATCACCTCTAGGTTCCTTCCCGGCTCCAATAGTCCATGATTTCAGCAGCAGCATCGGGCTGTGTTTCCCAAACTTTTCTTTGGCCTCAATCTGTTATAAGAAAGCCTGTACACACATATGTGTAATTAGGTCCACAATCTGTAATTTTGAAATCTCCAGGGCTCTGAAAGTTGGGAAATTTCTAATGTTCGACAGCAAAATTCATGAGGAAACCAACCGTGATGTGAACTACATAAAAGCTGTTCATATTTTTTATTTATTGTATTTAGTGTGAATATCCATATACTTCACTGAGTTAACGTAAATGTGTTTGATTACATGGGGCTGCCCTGGGCCCTGTAGGGAGAGTTATCTAATAGGCAGTATTTGCACTGTATTGTCTTTCTGAAATTAGAACAGTTTTGACTTGTGAAACATGTTTGGGTGAAAAGATAAAGAAATTTTATGTAAGCATCTGAAACAAAAATTTCATGAAATAATCCTTATGATATGTGATACACTGATATTTTTCTATTCTACTTCATTTTAAACAAATATCCTGGTCACAACCTCCACATTAATTTCTTGACTAACAGGTGATAGATTAACTGCTGATAGAGTACAGTTTGAAAATATTCGTGGAGCAGAAAATATTCATGTAGCAGAAAATATTCGTGTAGCAGTGGGCTTTGTAGGAAGACTGTTCAGATGCTAATTTCTCCTCTATGTTCTCCAGCTGTGTGACCTTGGGCATGTTACCTAATCTCTCTGTGCCTCAGTTTTCTTACCCAAAAATGCTAAAAATAATAAGGACTGCTTTACACAATGCAAATATGAAGTGAATTAATACATGGACTTGGAACAGAGCCTGGTACTCGGTGTTTGACAAACATCATGTGACTGACTCTTGTTCAGGAAATCCTAATTCACAAATCTTTCATCTCTCAATGTAACATCAGTGATTTACTGACATTTTAATAGTTACTTCTGAGCTAAACTATTGAATATTATAGGATACGTACTGCCATCATGAGTTCTGCTGATTCTGAAAGCAATGAACCACCTTCACTGATTCTGCATGCATTGATTAAATGACTGCTTCCATCATAGGTAAATTTGAAAAAGGTGGTAACAGTAACCAGAATACACACAGAAAGCTCCTCTCCTTTAAGGACAACATGCTGGAAGCCGGGGCATCTATAAAGCCACACGCCTCCTCTTCTTTACTTTCCCCTTAATTTCTTGAGAAGAACCCATTGTAGAAGGCCTTTCTAGCAGGGCAGGCAATGGGAAACACTGCTACTCGATGCAAAGACTTCTTTCTATGGAACGCAAGGCTGTCCTTTACTTGGGAGATTCATACAGCTACACCAGGCTCAGATGTGGTTCACAAACAGACCTCTGTACAAAGCACAACATCCAATTATGTCATTTGAAGTTCAAAAGCTTTGTTCCACCTTTTCAATGGCCCTTTGGGCATTAACACTTTTTTGGTAAAAACAAGTTTGTGAAACCAAGAAGGCCTCTGAGGAAAGCCATGAGGAGCTGGCAGACAGACCATGATTCTAAGTGCTCTCCAATCTGCTAACTCATTGCTCCAGACAATGGGATCTCTGACCTGACAGGGACAACAGTCAGTCTTTCCAGTGAAGAGAACTAAGGGATTTTCCTTTTCTCTAACAACTACGATGCAAAATTCAGGACAAGGATGGACAGAAAGCCAGTTAGGAAGCAGGATGATGCATGCTTGCGCTTAGTCGCTCAGTCGTTTGTGACCCCAGGGACTGAATTCTGCCAGGCTCCTCTGTCCATGGAATTCTCCAGGCAAGAATACTGGCGTGGGTTGCCACTGCCTTCTCCAGGGGATCTTCCAACTCAGGAACTGAACCGAGGTCTCCTGTATTGCAGGCAGATTCTTTACCATCTGAGCCACCAGGGAAGCCCTGAATGATCTGTAAGGCATTCAAATAGAGGCTCTGGGAATAATGGGTACATTTTAGCATGTGATCATGTGTGGTCCACATGTCAGAGGATCTGGTTGTCCTAGGTCTCAAAGTAATGATGAGTTTCCGAACACACATCTGCTAATAAATTCATGGGGCAGCTCCTCTCATTTTCACAACTTCAAGCCTTAGTGAGGTTGAGGGGTGTTTCGTTAGAACAGCTGGCAAATGAGACATGACCTGCTGGTAGCAAGTGGAGTGACTGCTTGTCTGTGACCCTTGATTAAGAAAAAGACTTTTACTGGCGATTGGTGGAAATTAGTAAATAATAAATGTTCTTCTTTTCAAAGACAAAAAACAATGTGGACTCCCAAATAACACTAATTTCAGAGAGTCCCTAGTAATGTTTCAAACAATCGTATATTCATTTCTCATCTCAGAGCTATTTCTGTCTTCACCACCGGAGGCCTATGGGGTGGATTCTGAAGCTTCATAAAATTTTTTGCAGTGTCACCGAAACTCAGAGCTTCTTTTAATATGCTGCTATTAAAAATTTAGCACAAAATAATAAAACTAAAAGTAGCACCACAAAGGAGATCCAACCAGTCCATCCTAAAGGAGATCAGTCTTGGGTATTCACTGGAAGGACTGGTGTTGAAGCTGAAACTCCAGTACTCTGGCCACCTGATGCAAAGAACTGACTCACTGGAAAAGACCCTGATGCTGGGAAAGATTGAGGGCAGGAGGAGAAGGGGACGACAGAGGATGAGATGGTTGGATGGCATCACCGACTCAATGGACATGAGTTTGGGTGAACTGCGGGAATTGGCGATGGACAGGGAGGCCTGGTGTGCTGTAGTCCATGGGGCTGCAAAGAGTCGGACACGATTGAGCAACTGAACTGAACTGAGCACCACAAAAAAACCTACACTGTCTGTTCAGATCAGCTTGGTACTTATGAGGGTTTTGTGTATCTGAATGTGAGATTTTCATCTGATATTCACAAGGGTTGTGGGCATAATTTGTGAAGTTCCCAGCCAGTGAATCAGATTTTGTTCTTGGGTATCAAACCAAAACTGACAGATATAAGTGAGACACTTCCCACATACCCTGCCCTACCTTCTTTCCTAAGTTTATATCTGACACATGCAGGAGGATATAGTTCCTGGACTTGGAGGAGTAGTTCCGGTCTAATTGTATCAGCTGATTTATAAGAGCAGCTAATTTATAAGAGTTCACTGTATTTTGGGGTATTCAAACCAAAACTGACAGATATAAGTGAGACACTTCCCACATACCCTGCCCTACCTTCTTTCCTAAGTTTATATCTGACACATGCAGGAGGATATAGTTCCTGGACTTGGAGGAGTAGTTCCGGTCTAATTGTATCAGCTGATTTATAAGAGCAGCTAATTTATAAGAGTTCACTGTATTTTGGGGTACAGGGAAGAGAAGAGAAAAGAAAAAGATAAAAAGTGATCTTACTGTCATCTACTCTCTTGGCAACTATACATTTTTTTTCCTAAGGGCAGTTACAGTATAGGCTGAATGTTCTAAAACTTTCAAAATAGTTAATAAACTAACATTCAGTTGCCCATTTTTATTGCCAAGTGGCATTCCTTATGTAACTACCATCTACCTTTACTAGCTACTCATTAAAAAGAAAAGGCCACAGTAACATAAAATATAGAAAGGACATAACCCTGGAATAAAATAATCCTTTTACGAGCAAGACCATCATGAGATTATGATAACAATAGAACAGAGAGGAATAAATTCACTTAAATTTTTTTGAGATGCAGAGAAGCTACAATATAAAATTTAGTTTTATTATTTTGTAATCACATCATATGTACACTGTAATACACTGTTTATAATATGCGGTTTATAATTATTCTCTAGATATAAGTTTTTTTAAATATCCAACTTTATTTTTTATATCCTTTGCTAAAATTCAGTTTCAAGGAATGCTGACTAAAATGGACCTATTAATATTAAATTTAGAAGGAATCATTTGCAATATGCTGGCACACTGAAAGAAACCAAATGCAAGAGCATCCAAATCCAGGAGTTTCTCCTTTCAAAAAGCTGGGAGAAAAGACACAGAGGGGCTCGATGCCCCTGCTCCAGGGCCCCATACACCCTAGGCAACTTGGAAACTGCAGACCAACAGAAATACCCTTATGAACAGCGTCATTCAGAGACTAGCAAGCTGTCTCTGAATACTACTTAGGAATTATTATTTTTTTAAACCAATAATCTCTTTCCTGGAATTTTAGCACTCAAATGAAATTCATGCACCAAGGCTGAATAACTGCAATAATGAACAAAATCTCATCCCTGAATACTACTACTTTTTATATGCCCAATAAATACTGGGTATTTTCTCACAACCAAAGAATAATACAGTTAATCTATTATTCCTTAATGAAAGCTCTGGTTCAGGTTCCAGCAGTCATGACCTAAAGTCACAGGTCAGCATAAATTATCAGTGAAGCAATTAATTTTGATTTACTTTAGCCTGAATAGAGTAAACCATGGTCTCTTTCATCGGCAATGCCAAGAATAAAAACCACTTCTGAAAATGATGCCCACAAATCTTTGGTTCAATGGCCAACTGGAATATCCCTCTCTTGGCAACTCTCTACCATCCTTTCCATTCCTTTCTATTCCCATCGAATTGGAAATGACTATGGCTATTTCTTACACATGGTTTTCATTGCTAATTTGACATCCGTGTAAAAACCAATGAACAAAACAAATAATTTGCATTTTATGAGGTTTTGTGGTACGAAATTACAAATAGTGTTTGAGTTTCCTTGTTGTGCCTCCTGTGGAAGTAAATTAAATGAGTTACTGGAGGCTTCCATGTAAACTGCTAATGAGATGATGAATAACTCTCTCCCTAAACTGAGAGAGGTTTAAAAACTAAAGAAAAAAAATTGATTTAGGGTCTCTGGAGTATTAGTTTCAGTATCATTAACAGCTGTGAACTCAGCCTGGTTGAAAGTCTGGCTTCTGGGGGCAAACTCTTAATCTGATTTAGGTATTCAAGGGCAAATTATTTATCCTTGCTTGTCTTGGGATCCTCATTTATAAAACAAAAGTAAGCCTAATGCCTGGTGCCTTCAATCTGCACGCATCACAGGAGACAACGGGTTCGATCCCTGGGTTGGGAAGATTCTCTGAAGGAGAAAAGGGGCAACCCACCCCAGTATTCTTACCTGGAAAATTCTATGGATAGAGGAGCCTAGCGGGCTACAGTTCATAGGGTTATAAAGAGCTGGAAATGACGGAGTGACTATGCACGCATGTAGACCCTAACGCCTACCTCATGGGGTTTATTGTCAAGATCTTGTTGGATAAAAACATGAAAAGCACTTGGCTCAATATCTTGTTGCACATATGTCAGGAGGCTGCTCAGAGTCTTGGTATTTCAATGGGTGTCGGCCCTATGCCCCTGACTCTTACCCAGGAATTATGTTAAAAATGTAACCACCACCTAATTGGATAATTCCTATGTAAGAGGTCATTTGTGTGTGTGTGGGGGGGGGTAATCTATGCAGTCCAGTCTATCTAAGATGGACTCAGGCAGATATCTAAGTCTGGGGTGAAAAATCTGTCTCTGAAGAAAAGCAGTTCTCTGACCATCCGCTTCTTCTGACCAGCTGGGCTGGGTGACAGTCAGCATTTGGTTAAGACAAATGACTTGGGATGAATCTAGCTCCAGGGGAGAGGGTGAACTGGAGGGTTCTGGTTATGGAAACTTTGGGTTGAGAAAGAGGAGCACCTGAGATGAAGGGGACTCAATGACAGAGGAGATCTCACACAGTGGGGGTTTATGTCGAAGACGGCTCGTACCGTGTCTCTGCTGCCATTTACAAGCCACTCAGCCCCTAAAAACCACTGCAACTCCATCCCAGAGCTTTCCCCTCTGCTGCTTATGGATTCAGCCTCACAGTCTTATCATCAGGTCCTAGGCTGCCACTCTGCCCTGATTATGGTGATATGTAATTTGAAAGTCTGTGCCATCTCTGACTTACGTCCTTCCCCCAATATCCATTGGTATTTCCACTAAGATCCTAACCGAGGCATATCCAAACTCATTTGGTACACACATTACCCATCCTCAGAGAATCAGGGAGCAATGATGGCAGACAATAAACATAACAGCTGAGACAGAAAGCTGACTTTATCCAAGACAAAAGATGTCCCTAAGTGAGGAAAGGATATTAACCACAGATTCAGATAACTGCATGCATTCGTGAGTACAATTACAGGGCCAACAGCTCACTCAAATTTATTTTCATGTATATGTGACTCACTCAGAGTGTCAGACCAACATTGTTCAGGAACAGGGTGGAGTCATCAGAGTTTTCTTTAATGGATTAATTCACTTAGGCAATGAAACTATTTTGGAGGCAAATTCAGCTCTATACATGTGCTGTGCTTTTACAAGTACATGCCTGAGGACATCACAAGCTTACAAGACTTCAAGTTTCATGGGCTGTGGAAGGTGATTTTTTTTTCCAAGTGATTTTTCTTTCCTTTTGCTCCAAGAGTTGAGTTAAGCTGCTTCTGGACTAAAGGGTTTGGGGTTCCCCGTTTTCTAGGAGATTTGTATCCGAAAGATGCATTTAGGTATTTGGTTCTTAAGTACACACACATTTGAGGACTGAATAATCATTTTAAAAACATCACAGGGATATGAACGTCTGTGTCTCTTCTTCCTGCTTGACTTAACCCAAGGAGTTTGTGAGTGCTAAATATACTTGGTAAACTGTAAACTGTGAGTAAATGCTGGAGATGAAGAGGATGGGGGGTGGAAGATGACAACAATTAAATTTTTTTTTCATTAGAGATCATTTAAAAACACACAAAAAGTAGAGAGATTGGCATGACGAACTGCCACATTACAACATTTTGCCATCTTGTTAAACTTTCTCCCCTCCCTACCTTTTTAGGCCATAATTATAATCCTTCATGTATTTCTTATCCATGTTCATGCAATCACTTGAAAAATATATACAGATAAAATAACTGGAAGAAGAATAAAGCAGAATGGAAGAGAAAGAGAGAAAAAAAAATTTCAATATGGTCCCTGGGCAATATCTAATGAAGATTCAAAATGAGTAAGATGGTTGGTGACGTAACTGCCATCTCTCTCTGACACAGACACAGCTAAACTATACTGCCTGCAAAGTGTGAGCACTATTATACACAGTATATATAATATCCACTATTACACACACATGTATACATATATATATATTGAATGGCACACCAAAGCTTTATTAATATGCAAGGTCTGAGCCAATGGCTCCCAACTCTCGGCTATAGGGGACCTATTATAGTGCTGAATGGTGTGGTGCTTTGAATATCATAATGGTACTTCTGGTGTCCTTTAAATTTGGGAGGGAGGAAAGGGAATAATACAAAATTACTAGTTATCATTGTTTCAAAATTAATTTGTATTTTACAAGATCATCTAATCACTTTTCTCTCACATGTTCCATCCCAAACACGTACTCTACAAATTATGTGGGGGAAAAAATACAGGGTGTGTGTATGTGGGGGTGTGTGTTTAAAATTTTCAAGAATGTCACTGTATTTAACTGCTAATGAAGTGTTTCTTGGAGGGGATTCCAGACCTTCTGTGGATTTACAATGAGCAGTCTTTATTTGCATGCCAAAAGCATGCACTAATCCACAGCATCAGCTGGTTCCCAGAAATACATGCACCCCACAATCCTGTTTATCCTGCTGGTTTATTTAGCAAAGCTTTTCTTCACAGAGAGCACAGGTCCTCATTTCAGGCTGGCCAACCTGATTATTCCAAATTCCTAATTAGTGTAATTAAAGCTTTAATGGATTGCAGCCAGGATATAAACCATGCAGCCCCTCTTTTAAACTCCTTGCTTGATGGGTGTGCAGGCCTGCTCCATGGCAGAGAGCTTCCTGTGGAGGCACTGAGGCTTTGCTCTCCGGAAGGCGCTGGACACCTCTGCTCCCAACGCCCCGGCCATTTCTGATGCCCAGGGAGCCTCTGCATCAGGTTCACGCTCACAAACCGAACTGCTCCCATCCCTACCCCTCCAGGATTTACCAAAGTGAACCAGAATCTGTCTCCACGTTTCTACAGATGCTAGCCACTAACGTAGGAGAACAAGTCTAATGTCTTAACTAAAATACTTTCCAGCAACCTAGGAGAATCTTGGTACTAATAGATCCTGCAGAGCACTCCTGTATTAACCTGCTTTCAGAGTACTGCCCAGAACTTTTTCAGTAACCGAAACCCAAAGGTCCACAGCTTAAACCCACAGCACTTTTGGTGTTTCCCACAATGTGTGAACTGAGCCATAATGGCTCTGGTGAGTTCACAGCATCTCAGCTTCAGACAGATATTTGGACACTGATACTGCAGAAGAGAAAAGGACTTACAATAGGGGGAAAAAGCCTTTTTCAGTATAAACTATGCTAGTGAAGTCGCTCAGTCGTGTCCATATCTTTGCGACCCCATGGACACCAGGTTCCTCCGTCCATGGGATTTTCTAGGCAAGAGTACTGGAGTGGGTTGCCTTTTCCTTCTCCAGGGAACTTCCCGACCCAGGGATTGAACCCAGGTCTCCCTCATTGTAGACAGATGCTTTACCGTCTGAGCCACCAGGGAAGTCGCCTTGTAATTATCGAGCTGGTCAAAAAATTCGTTTGACTTTTTCCATACGATGTAATGGAAACCCGAATGAACATTTTGTCCAACCCAATGATACTACTTACTGAATCCTCACAACCACCAGTTCAGGGATTTTTATTAGTCCCATTTTAAGATGACAAAATTGAGCTTCAGAGACAACAGAGCCAAATCATTGGAAAAGATGCTGATGTTGGGAAAAATTGAAGGCAGGAAGAGAATGGGCTGACAGAGGATGAGACGGTTGGATGGTGTCACTGACTCAATGGACATGAGTTTGAGCAAGCTCCGGGAGATGGTGAAGGACAGGGAAACCTGGCGTGCTGCATGCAGCCCATGGGGTCACAGAGAGTCAAACACAACTTAGCAACTGGACAACAGGAACACCAGGTAGTTTTCCCAAGGACCCACAGCTAATAAACTGCTTAAGGGAAGATATAAATAAAAATGCTCAAGATCTGTGATGCCCGACCCAATAGCCATTAACCCTATGAGGCTACTGCTCACTTTAAATCTGGCTTGTGTGACTCAGAAACTGATTTCCTGATTTTAGTTAACTTCAATGTAAAGAGCCACAGGTGGCTAGTGGCAACCATACTAAATAGCATGGAAACAGAACGTTTCCATCATCACAGAAACTTCTGTAGGACAGTGCTGAAGTAGCTGATAGAAGTTCAGTTCTGCATATGCTGGGTCTGAAACGGTGGCAGGATGTCCAAGGGGATAAGCAAACAGGTAAGCAACCTAGACGTAGAAGTCATCCACCCAGGAAAGCAGGAGAGCCTTCAGGGAGGCGGAGAAGCACAAGGGTTGAGAAGAGAAACTGGCGGTGGGGGATGCCTGGCATCTAGATGGCAGGCGGAAGAGGAATCTCCAGAGTCACTGAGGAACAGAGTTCTTATGCCCTTTTCAGGTTTAATACTTTATTTCTCCTCTTACACTTTTACATAAGCATTTGGACAACAAATATTTTGCTTAAGAATGAAGATCTGCCTTTTGTAATAGAAAAGTACATTTCTTTATTCACGTGATGGTTTGATGCAAAGACGTCAGCCCTTTCAAAGATGCCCTCCAGCTCACATCCAGGTACACTATTTGCAGAAAAATATGAGCCCAAGACACAGCACTCTATGGCTTTGATGCGATGGAGGAAGTGGTTCAAATTCAATTCCGAACTATACACTAACTTCCTGAATAATGAGATCCCAACAACTTGTTGAAATAAAAGCTCTGAAGTTCCTTGCTGGGAAGGGACCTTCACTATGATTTTTACTTAAACCTCCCTTTCAGTTGCCTGGGGGAGTCTTCATGAAGTGATCTGATCCAGTAACTTTTCTTACTGTGTAATCAAATTTATCCACAGAATAAGTCTAATTTTTTTCCATGTTGGGAATGAAAAGTCCATTCACAACGCCTTTAGTAAGGAGTTTTACTTCAGTAAGATCTGAGACCAAACCTTCTTTTCCCCTGGAGAGAGGGTGAGACACACCTTGGGCCAGTCTATCCATATTCTTCATCCTATAAAATGACAGCATTTGGAACCCCCACTGACTTCAGGAAGGAATTTCTCACCACCCCTGTAGTTGTGTGGCTTCCCCGGTAGCTCAGCTGGTAAAGAATCCGCCTGCAATGCAGGAGACCCCAGTTTGATTTCTGGGTCGGGAAGATCCTTGGAGAAGGGATAGGCTACCCACTCCAGTATTCTTGGGCTTTCCTGCTGGCTCAGCTGGTAAAGAATCCGCCTGCAGTGTGGGAGGCCTGGGTTCGATCCCTGGGTTGGGAAGATCCCCTGGAGAAGGGAAAGGCTACCCACTCCAGCATGCTGGCCTGGAGGATTCCATGGACTGTATAGTCCATGGGGTCGCCAAGAGCTGGACACGACTAAGCGACTTTCACTTTCATGTAGTTGGAGGTGGGTGATGCACAGTGGGTGGAAGAAGAGGAGGCAGTGGGAAAGTATGAGCAAGGTCATAAAGGTGCCTGCTAACATTAAAGTTAAAGTTAAAACAAAACCCTTGCAATTCAGAGTTCTGAAAAGCCCACTAAAACATTCAAACTTTTTCCCCTGTATAATTTACAATGAGGCTTTGATGACTCTTCACAGCGCCAAGTGACCCTAAGACACACAACACAGAATTGGAGAGAAAGGAGTTCTGGGGATTGAAACGCAGGAAGCATACAAACAGAATGGCAGCGTGGTCTACTGAACGGGGGGAAAAACTGGAGGATGCCAAAAGGAAGCTCCCATCCTCCCCACCCTCACTCCTGACTGTTGTAGGTAGTGTTTGCAGCCACAATGCTGAATTCACATATAGCTAGCTTCTGCGTTGTATATGCAATTAACCACACTCTCTCTGTGTCTGCATCACTCCCTGGGAGGATATGAGGAGTTTGAGAGGAGATGGTCTCTCTTCCAGGATACCTAGGAGCCATTAAGTGGGCAATTCACCTAATGGAACCCCAGTTTTACTTTGAAAGAGTTGATCCATCTCTTGAGGTTCCCCGAGAATGTGTTTCATCAAGCCTAATGGGAGGTCATTACAGAGGGACGTATATGATTTTTTTTTGGTAACCAAATTGATTTTTCTGATTCTTTTTAATTTTAAAATTCCACCACCACAATGCTGCATTATTAAGAAAAAACAAAAATTATGATAAGGTCATGCCTTTTGGGCAAGCAGGACAGGTGAGGAGCAAGTGGTCACTTCTAAGGCCTGGCTTCTCTCGCTCTCTGCCTGTAGGCAGAGGAGGGACGTGAACAGGGAGACCCCTTCACGGACAGTGCAGGGTGGGCGAGACCTGGGAGACCTCCAAGGGGTACCGAAGGTGCTGGATGGTGGGTGCGCTCCCTGCACTAAAGATGGAAACCACCTATTGTCCCCTTCAGACTGCATCAGGGTTCAGCTCAAACCCTAGGTGCCCCATTCCTCTCATGTGTGAGCCAAGAGGTACTTCGGCCACTTGAATTCTGACCTGCTCTCCTTTTTTGAAGCCTGATTTTGCTCATTCGTTCTTGGTGAGGTTCTGACTCGGCAGGGGCTGTGGTGCAGAAAGACCAAAGAGGGAACTGCAGACAAGACCCGCATCCAGCTCTACCGCCTGCTAATCACATGCCTGTGATCAAATTCTTAATTTCTCTGGGTTCTAGTTCTAGTTCTCTTCATATCTGTGAACCGGAGGTATTACTCATTTATTTATCTCCGCCAGCTTTGGAAGAACGAAAGGTGGTTTCCTGGGATCCATAAAGAACAGTAAAACAGAATGATGTATAAGAAGGGCAGAAGCGTAGGGCAAACACGAGGGATGCGGCATAGGGTCAGGGATGTAGCTGAAAGAAGCGGGGCTGAGGACACCCTCTGACACAGCCGCCATGTGGGCTGACTGTTCCTGAAAATCTCTGTAAGTTGGAAAACTGTGAACAAATGCTCCCAACGTTCTCAGCAGCTACTAAGCTCAGGACTCCGTGCTGTGATTCTATTTAATAGGTGTGATGGAGGTGCAAGTGCTGAGGGAGACATGGAGAGGAGGAAGCCGGGTCCTGGCTCTCCAAGTCCTGCCAGCAGCCTGGGGTGGGCGGGGCGGCGTCTAGGGGACAGCGCAAGTGACGCTGCAGCGGAGCGTGGGCAGCGCGCCGGAGCAGGGCGGGGCTTCGGGCGAGGCCGTGTGAGGCGGGGTCAGGGTCTGGGCTACTGAGCGTGTGCAGGCCCCAGCGTCCGCTTTTTAGATCTGCACGGATTCTGCGCGTGCCCGGCTCTCAGTCTGCACCTCTGACTCTCGTGTTCACGACAGCCAGGAAAGCAGGCCCTCGCGCCGCCGCCGCCGCGTCAGTCGTGTCCGACTCTGTGCGACCCCAGAGACGGCAGCCCGCCAGGCCCCCCGTCCCTGGGGCTCTCCAGGCAAGAACCCTGGAGCGGGTTGCCGCTTCACGTCTCTTACTAAAATGTAAAATCCTGCTCGTCGGCCAAGGATAGGAGCGGCATAGTTAACACTGACCTCGCCATTCTTACTCCATCCCCCATATACATGTACCACTTCTCAAAAACAACCAGATACTTTCCTTTTCACACAGGGTTCTCTGAGCATCTTTAATATACTTGTTCAACCCTGACTCCATCTCACGCTCAACAGCCTCACAAAAAAACCTCTGAACTTTCTAAGACATGCACAGTGCTTGTCTTCCTTTTAGAATCCCTCCTGCCCCCTAGGTGTTTTCTTTTTTTTTTTAATGGAACCTATTTTATTTGGGGCAGTATCAGAGTTTCATTTACTTTAAGAATTTTAGCTGATGAAGAAATGAGCCCTAAATCTAAAAGCAAGGATTAGACTAGCCCCAGTAACCAGTAAGGTGGGCCACCAGCAGCCATCTTACTTACAAACTGCTGTTAAGAGTTCACTATCAGGATGATTTCTTCAAGCAGGCCCTGTTAAAAAATAATCACCATCTGCTCGATTCCCTTTTTTATTAAACTGGTCATTAACTACTGGTTTAACAACTAATTTCGTCTGGGTTTTATTGAGTAATCACAAAATAAACAGGGGAGGGTATCAAGCTTCCTGCACTGCTGAGGGCAGGAATTCTTCATAATGCTGTGTTTCAAGGGGGGCTGTAATAAACCACCAAATTCCATTTAATATGGTAATTATAATTCTCAAAATTCATCCTTCCTGTGGTTAACGAGTGCCTTCTTTCAGCTTAGCTCAGCCTGACTTCAGCTTGGGTCATTAAATAGCAAACTAGTTTTCGCGCACTGGTAACAATAGATCTTTCATGGGTTATTGCCTAATTAATTGAGGTGCATAATTTGATTGCTACAACTTTTTTAAAAATTTCATATTACAGGTATCATGTAACAATACTCTATTATTGTAGAGGAATTTAAAATGGTATAACTTTTAAGGTTTTGATTAGACCAGGTTTATGATCTTCCATAAGGTAAAGTGCAAAGTTTTACCAATGTTTTTCGACTAGAACATTTAGGTTAAAGCATTTGCAACAAGTCATTAATTTAATAACATGCTCATCCAAAACAAATCATAACTCATTTCTTTCTACTGCAAAAGTAATTGAGTAATGAATAATGAAAATCATCCCACTGAAAAGGGCAGTAAATATGTTGACTTTGTTATTAATACTCAATTTTGGTTAATAAAGCAGCTATTAAATTTGAAACATGATGGACTTGATTTATTGACTTATTCAAGATAACAGTGAAATATTATCTAGTAAACACCAAAGTTCTTGCAAGAGAAAATCTGATCATGAAACAAATGAATTCAACTGAAATTTCAGCTCCTTTTAAAAACTGTGCTGTGCTTAGTTGCTCAGTCATGTCTGACTCTTTGCAACCCCATGGACTGTTGGCCCTCAGACTTCTCTGTCCATGGGGATTCTCCAGGCAAGAATATTAGAGTGGGTTGCCATGCCCTCCTCCAGTGGATCTTCCCAACTGAGGGATTGAACCCAGGTTTCCCGCATTGCAGGTAGATTCTTTACCATCTGAGCCACCGGAGAAACCCTTTTGAAAACTTTTCAATCTCAAACCTCTTATCCCTGTATCTCACATGTTCCTTAAGAGTTTTAATTGTGTATGTACATACACACATGTGCACACGTATGAGCGAGGTGGGGAGGGGTCCTAAGACAGCTTTCCACATCACTCAGCAGCCTGCTGAACTGGAATTCTCTGGTGAACCAATATAGGTTAGGTCACTTTTATACTCTATACAAAAGGAGTTCATATAAACTGCCAAGAAGATATTAGTTATACCTAAAAGGTGGTCTGTAGCCTAATACTCAAACCTAACACTTCAGTAATGGTTCAGGGGAAAGAGAAAAATACCCACTCATTAAATAAAGGGCACTCAATAAATAAAGGGCACTAGAGGAATGTGTTTTTTAAACTCTTATAAACAGGATTATAGTTGATTCTTCAGTTATTCACAGCAGTTATGTTCTATAAAGTTCCTGCAAACACTGCATTAGTGAGTACAGAGCCACTGTGTTGCAAGTACTAATTCTGAGTTACAAAGAAACTTTAGTGAGTAGACAAATTCACAAATATGGAATCTGCAAATGATGAGAACTGAATGGACCTTATACCACAAGCCCATATTATTCACTCACCCATGCATTATAGTTGCTTATCTGCTCTAATTCTTTATACTTATACTACAATCTTAGCCCTATTATAAGCCTTTTGCGCAATGACATGGCCCAGAACACACATACTTTATTTAGTAAACCCTGAAAATTTTCTGAGAATTATCAAGTTTTAGAAGAACTGGAACACTATTTAAAGGTTCAAGTAATATATGTTTTGAGAACATTTCAAGTTCTTGTCAAATATTTTCTTATTTCTTTGCATATTTCAGAGAGGGGCCTTCATTTCACACTAAGAGATATTAAGTAACACCCTGGGTTTGTCCAGCTCTAAATTAACAATGATATTTTTGATATAAAAGACTTAACAAATGATTCTTGCCTGTTACCTTCATGGGAAGGATAATTACAGTTTAATCTTTGGGTAATGTATAATAACTCGATCTAGCCTTGGAGTACAAAATGAAGCAGGGCAAAGGCTAACTAAGCTTTGCCAAGAAAACATACTGGTCATATGTTGAAACAAACACCCTGTTTCAACAACACAAGAGACAACTCTACACATGAACATCACCAAATGGTCATACCGAAATAAAACTCATCATGTTCTTTAAAGCCAAAGATGGAGAAGCTCTATATAGTCAGCAAAAACAAGACCTGGGACTGACTGGGGCTCAGATCATGAGCTCCTTCTTTACAGCAAAATTTAGGCGTAAATTGAAGAAAGTGGGAAAACCACTAGACCATTCAAGTATGACCTAAATCAAATCCCTTATGATTATACAGTGGAGGTGATAAATAGATTCAAGGGATTAGATCTCATAGACAGAAAACTATGGATGGAGGTTTGTAACATCGTACAGGAGGGCATGACCAAAACCATCCCAAAGAAAAAGAAATGCAAGAACGCAAAGTGGTTTTCCCACTTTCTTCAATTTACGCCTAAATTTTGCTGTAAGGAGCTCATGATCCGAGCCCCAGTCAGTCCCAGGTCTTTCCGTTTTTTTCCTGCATTGTTCAGTTAAGAACTATTAGCTGAAGATGAATGGATAAGAAAGCTGTGGTACATATACACAATGGAGTATTACTCAGCCATCAAAAAGAATACATTTGATTCAGTTCTAATGAAGTGGATGAAACTGGAGCCTATTATACAGAGTGAAGTGAGCCAGAAAGAAAAACACCAATACAGTATACTAACACATATATATGGAATTTAGAAAGATGGTAACGATAATCCTGTATGCGAGATAGCAAAAGAGACACAGATGTATAGAACAGACTTTTAGACTCTGTGGGAGAGGGAGAGGGTGGGATGATTTGGGAGAATGGCATTGAAACATGTATACTATCAGGTAAGAAACTAATTACCAGTCTATGTTCGATACAGGATACAGGATGCTTGGGGCTGGTGCACGAGGATGATCCAGAGAGATGATATGGGGTGGGAGGGGGGTTCAGGATTGGGAACTCATGTACACCCGTGGCTGATTCACGTCAATGTATGGCAAAACCAATACAGTATTGTAAAGCAAAATAAAGTAAAAATAAAAATACAAAAAAGAACTATTAGCTGAGAAAAGAAGACAAGCAAAAGGCAAAGGAGAAAGGGAAAGATATATTGAACTGAATGAAGAGTTCCAGAGAATAGCGAGGAGAGATAAGGAACCCTTCTTAACTGAACAATGCAAAGAAACAGAGGAAAACAATAGAGTGGGAAAGACTAGAGATCTTTTCAAGAAAACTGGAGATACAAAGGGAATATTTCATACAAAGATGGGCTCAATAAAAAACAAAAATAGAAAGGACCTAACAGAAGCAGGTGAGATTGAGAAGTGGCAAGAATACACAGAAGAACTGTACAAAAAAGGTATTAAAGATTCAGATAATCATGATGGTGTGGTCACTCACCTAGAGCCAGATATCCTAGAGTGTGAATCAAGTGGGCCTTAGGAAGCATTACTACGAACAAAGCTAGTGTAAGTGATTGAATTCCAGCTGAGCTATTTCAAATCCTAAAAGATGCTGCTGCCAAAGTGCTGTACTCAATACATCAGCAAATTTGGAAAAATCAGCAGTGGCCAAAGGACTAGAAAAGATCAGTTTGTACTTCAATTCCAAAGAAGGGCAATGCCAAGGAATTTTAAAACTACCACACAATTGTGCTCATTTCACATGCTAGCAAGGTAACGTTCAAAATCTTTCAAGCTAGACTTCAGCAGCACATAAACAAAGAATTTCCAGATGTACAAGCTGGATTTAGAAAAGGCAGAGGAACCAGACATCAAATTGCCAACATCTGCTGGATCATAGAGAAAGCAAATAAATTCCAGAAAAACATCTACTTCTGCTTCATTGACTATGCTGAAGCCTATGACTATGGATCACAACACACTATGGAGCATTCTTAAAGAGATGGGAATATCAGACCATCTTACCTATCGCCTGAGAAACCTGTAAGCAGATCAAGAAGCAACAGTTGAAACCGGACATGGAACAGTGGACTGGTTCCAAATTGGGGAAGGAGTATGTCAAGGCTGTATATTGTCCCCCTGCTTATTTAACTTCTTAAATATACCAGACGGTATTACCCTAACAGCAGAAAGTGAAGAGGAACTAAAGAGCTTTTTGATAAGGGCGAAAGAGGACAGTGAAAAAGCTGGTTTAAAATTCAACATTCAAAAAACTAAGACAACGCATATGGTCCCACCACTTCACAGCAAATAGATGGGGGAAAAGTGGAAACAGTGACAGATTTTATTTTCTTGGGCTCCAAAATCACTGCGGAGCTTGGGCTCCAAAAACACTGCTGACTGTAGCCATGAAAATAATGCTTGCTCCTTGGAAGGAAAGCTATGACAAACCTAGACAGTGTATTAAAGGGCTGAGACATCACTTTGTCAACAAAGGTCCACAGAGTCAAAGCAATGGTCTTCCCAGTAATCATGTACAGATGTGAGAGTTGGACCATAAAAAAGGCTGAGTGCTGAAGAACTGATGTTTTCAAACTGTGGTGCTGGAGAAGTCTCCTGAGAGTCCCCTGGACAGCAAGGAGATCTAATCAGTCATTTCTAAATGAGATAGAACCTGAATATTCACTGGAAGGACTGATGCTGAAGCTCCAATACTTTGGCTACCTGATGCGAAGAGCCGACTCATTGGAAAAGACCCTGATTCTGGGAAAGATTGAGGGCAGGAGGAGAAGGGGACAACAGAGGACGAGATGGTTGGATTGCATCAACGACTCAATGGACGTGAATCTGAATAAACTCTACGAGATGGTGAAGGACAGGGAAGCCTAGTATGCTGCAGTCCATGGGGTCACAGAGTCAGACATGACTTAGCAACTGAACAACAAGGTGAGTTGAAATTCAATGAATGTTTTTTAGTTATATGAGCACTGGGCCAGAGATCACAAACTGATGCTCTACAGGATACTGACTCAAGATTTAAAAGGTGAGATTCAATGTGGCAATCCAGATTTCCAGATTCTCTTGGAAAATCAGCTGTTTTGGCATTCAGTTCAGTTCATTTCAGTTCAGTCACTCAGTCGTATCCGACTCTTTGCGACCCCATGAACTGCAGCACACTAGGCCTCCCTGTCCATCACCAACTCCTGAGTCGGTGATGCCATCCAGCCATCTCATCCTCTGTCATCTCCTTCTCCTCCTGTCCCCAATCCCTCCCAGCATCAGGGTCTTTTCCAATGAGTCAACTCTTCACATGAGGTGGCCAAAGTACTGGAGTTTCAGCCTCAGCATCAGTCTTTCCAATGAACACCAAGGACTGATCTGCTTTAGAATGGACTGGTTGGATCTCCTTGTAGTCCAAGGGACTCTCAAGGGTCTTCTCCAACACCACAGTTCAAAAGATCAATTCTTCAGCGCTCAGCTTTCTTCACAGTCCAGCTCTCACATCCATACATGACCACTGGAAAAACCATAGCTTTGACTAGACGGACCTTTGTTGGCAAAGTAATGTCTCTGCTTTTGAATATCCTATCTAGGTTGGTCATAACTTTCCTTCCAAGGAGTAAGCAGTCTTTTAATTTCATGGCTCTGGCATTACTGAGCCTGAATTCTTACACAGCAATGAGCTGAGGCAGAGAAGCAACCTGGCCCCGACATATAGAACATGGGCTCTCAAATTCACTCCCTGTTTTTCTAGTACCCAGCTGGCTCCAGTCACTTATACACATCATCCATTTGATATTCTTAAGTACCTCAACTTCCAACCCTTTGCCTACACAGGCAAAACTTCAACAACACTTATTTCACAACTATTTACTAAATGGTCTTGCTTTCTGGGCTTCCCAGGTGGCTCAGTGGTAAAGAATCTGCCTGTGAATGCAGGAGATGTGGGTTCTATCCCTGGGTTGGGAAGATCCCCTGGAGAAGGGAATGGCAACCCACTCCAGTATTCTTGCCTGGAAGACCCCATGGATGGAGGAGCCTGGGTGGCTACAGTCCATGGGGTTGCAAAGAGTCAGACATGACTAAGCACACTCAGCATGCTTGCTTTTTGAGACTAACCGCCTAAGTTTCCTTCCAATTTGGAGAACTTGAACTGGTAGGAAAACGAAACAGACCAAGAAGTCACCAGCACATCCATGAATCTCAACAAGGGAAGGGAAGAGATAAAGCTTTAAAATGTGCCAAGAGGAGTTTGGTTGGCAAGGGCCAACACAGATGGGATTCCTCTTTGAGGGTGTTGCACGTGTCCGGGGACAGACGCAAGGTGAAGAGCCACGGTACAAGATGGTATTTGTGGGATGTGCTGTCTATGAGGACAGTGCTTTAATTATCTGGACACAAGCAAGTGGGTTCACTTTGGAAAGAGTTTTCCTTGTACTGTTAAAACAGTTGGGCAGAGAGGGCCTCTTTGTTACATGTCTTCTTTGAAAATATTAAGATCCTGTGATGGGTTCTGAATGGCATTAAATAGTCCTTCAGGGCTCATCTACCCCTCTGAATATGTATGGATCTACCTGCAAAGGGGCTAGTTGGCATCAATGTCCTAGGTTTCACAGTTGGCTTGGTTGACACATTCTCAAGCCTGTTCTAAGGAGGGCCTGGCTATACAGCAGGGTGAGCAGAGACTGACCTGCTGATGCTCCAGTGGACCACGCATTTGAGCTTGTGGGCTCTTGTTTTTTGAATCTGGAGCTCTCCCTAACACTGACTTGATCGTGTAGAATGAAAGAAGCAAATTATGATATATGAATTGACATAGCTGGAGAATCAATGAGTCAACAGGACTGCCTGCAAAGCCAAAGTGGATCTTAGACTAGAACAAAGTAGCAGGGATCAGATTTCCCTGATCCCCAAAGAAACTGCCTCCTGAGAGCTGTGGCAAAGCAGGGAGATCACTGCTGGGAAAATACAGTGGAACTTTTCTTCCACAGCTAGGATGCTGCTTGCTGCAAGTCACCTCACTAACGCAGAATTTCTAATCTACAAAAATGTTGGCTAAAGGGCACTTCCAGGTTGTTAGTTAATTAGCACTGAGGACTCAGTTTCCTCCTCTCTTTTTGTTTGATCATCCCTGGCAAGCTGGATGCTCACCTTCTTGTTGGAAGAATGTTGCAGTATCTCTTGTTATCACATCTTTTCCTGGAGACAGTCTTTTTTTGTTTTGAATCGAATTAAAGAGTGTTTAAATTCTATAGTGCTTTACAATTTTCAAGTTTCACACACATGATTTCAGATAATCCCATAATACCCCCTCTCTCCCTGCCCCAAAAGCTCCCCTCCAACTCCTCCTCCTCACTGGTAACCTCTAGCTTGTTCTCTACACTCGTGAGCCTGCTTCTTTTTCATTTCACTCACTAATTCATTAGTTCACTAGTTCCAGGAATCTGCCTGCAATGCGGGAGACCTGGGTTTGATCCCTGGCTTAAGAAGATCCCCTGGAGAAGGGAAAGGCTACCCACTCCAGTATACTGGCCTGGAGAATTCCATGAACTGTACAGTCCATGGGGTTGCAAAGAGTCAGACACGACTGACTGAGTTTCTCTTTCATGGACTGTAGCCTACCAGGCTCCTCTGCCCATGGGGTTTTCCAGCCAAGAATACTGGAGTGGTTTGCCATTTCCATCTCCAGGGGATCTTTCTGACCCAGGGATCAGAAAGGAACCTTGAGTTTATCAAGCTATGATCAGCTTGCATAAAAGAAGTTTATTTATTTATTTTTAAGGCATGTGTGTGTGCTAAGTTGCTTCAGTCATGCCTGGCTCTTTGTGACCCCATGGCCTGTAGCCTGCCAGGCTCCTCTGTCCATGGGATTCTCCAGGCAAGAATACTGGAGTGGNGAACCTTGAGTTTATCAAGCTATGATCAGCTTGCATAAAAGAAGTTTATTTATTTATTTTTAAGGCATGTGTGTGTGCTAAGTTGCTTCAGTCATGCCTGGCTCTTTGTGACCCCATGGCCTGTAGCCTGCCAGGCTCCTCTGTCCATGGGATTCTCCAGGCAAGAATACTGGAGTGGGTTGCCATGCTCTCCTCCAGGAGATCTTCCTGACCTAAGGATCGAACCTATGTCTCTTACTTCTCCTGCACTGGCAGGCAGGTTCTTTACCACTGGTGCCACATGGGAAGTCCTCTTTTTTATGGGGTACACCAAGTGTTGTATTTTTCTAATGACTATACAGAAAGATGTGACAGTCACAGACGTTGCTCCCTACGTTGTTCCCTAACTATCTCTGGCTCTCTCGTTTCTGGCACATGGTAAGGTATGGCCGTATGACTTGATCTGGCCAGTGAAATATGCATGGTAACGACAGTTCACAGCGACACTTCCTCTTGCTGTAGTGATTCCGGAATGTGTGTCAAGATAAAGCTTTCCTAATGCGTCACAGTGGCTAAATACACAGCAAAAAATTAAACTAGTATTAAGTCATTCACATTTGGAGATTATTTGTTAAAACAGTATAGTGAAGCCCATCTTGGTAAATACGAAGTACACACAAACTTTATACTGCACTTAAACTACTACTATTATTTTTAGATCAAATATCCTTTCTTTAAAAACCCTAACAAGGATATTCCCTGGTTTCCCAGTGGTTAGGACTCGGCACTGTAGTGGCCTGGGTTCAATTCCTGGTTGGGGAGCTAGGATCCCAGAAAGCCATGGCACGGCAAACAGATCAACACCCTCACTATCCTTCAAGCTTTGGGTCAAGTTATATTTTCATTTTAACTCCAGCCAATATTTATCTCACGTGGATGCCAATTTCAACTATAAGAAAATCACCAAGTTAAATACTTGGCTATTTTACAATTACTCATATACATTAACGGAGAAGGCAATGGCACCCCACTCCCACACTCTTGCCTGGAAAATCCCATGGATGGAAGAGCCTGGTAGGCTGCAGTCCACAGGGTCACTAAGAGTCAGACACGACTGAGTGACTTTATTTTCACTTTTCACTTTCATGCATTGGAGAAGGAAATGGCAACCCACTCCAGTGTTCTTGCCTGGAGAATCCCAGGGACGGGGGAGCCTGGTGGGCTGCCGTCTATGGGGCCGCACAGAGTCAGACACGACTGAAGTGACTTAGCAGCAGCAGCAGCAGCACATACATTAATGTCACTTAATTGATTAGAATGGAGATTTTTGAGAGCAGAGATCATATCAAAGACATCTTTACATCCTCTTGACGAAAGGAGGGAATTTAGCAGCTACAGACAGAATCTAACTAAAGAATGGAGCTGTCACTAATTTACAGCATTTGAACTTTTCCATTATTTGCACATGATCAGGCAGTTTTTGAGCATGTTTTGCCTATTCATGTTGGAGTCACATTCATGTTGGAAATTTAAGAGCAGAGTTGCAAACAACCACATGGTTGCTTATTGCATGGTTAGACTTCTTACCACCTATGGAAATTTCCATTTTCTCTGAACAATTTGATTATATATTGGCCTGTTCATGGTATCTTCCCAAAATGAGCAAGCAGAAGAGAAAATAGTTGTGATAGCCTAAAGGGAGAAACCAGCTAGTGGGATTTACACTGATCATTGAAAAGGAATGTTTGAGAAGTTTTCAAGTTTCATTAATATTAATAATCTAAATTTGGGACTCTGCAAAATCACCTGGCTCAGCCCTCTGTCTTCAGAGTTTTTTGCTTTCAAGAACACAAAGTATTATAGTTCTCAAAAGCATATGTTAAGATGCTGACTGTATGTTACCTGTTTAGTTAATGATGGAGGTAGTGAAATACAGATCCACTCAACATAGGTGGCAAACTAGCTCATCAGGATGGAACATAATATTATAGTCTGCAGAATTACAACTTCTGAGCTCTCAAGAGAAAGAAGTATTTTGGACCTGGCCCCAAACTGTGAATAGGAACTAAAATGGGGAAATCTAGGGGACCAAACCAACGAGGAATAGAGCTCATAAGTCACGCTCAAATCTGCAGTGAGAGTTTAAAAAAATCTATCATTTAATTTTCTAAAGGTAAGTATATTCAACAGGTCAGAGGTGGCACCTAAGAATATGCATTTTAGTAAGTTCCCAGGCAATGCTGATGTTATCGGTTTGAGAATCACTGAGCTTAGACTACTGAGATGCAAGCATGCCAACAATGCCTTAATGCTCTTATAGTAGCCTATTTTGTGTCTAAAATATAACTACTAGTGCTAGACAGAATAGAACAAGCATGAGGATACATTCTGTGATAATATGGCAAGAATGCAAAACACAGCTTTGCAATAACACAAAATATAATAGCTTTATAGTAACTACAATAATACCAAGTTTGCTGGAAAACACAATAGGTTTGGGTAAAGTCTTAGAAAAGGAGGAGTAAGCTCATAAGGAGTGAATTTGAACCAGCTGAACTGAGATGGAGGAACTTAGAGTTGTAATACAGAGTAAAATGTTAAGTCAGAAAAAAAAAATATCAAAAAAAGCAAAATGGCTGTCTGAGGAGGCCTTAAAAATAGCTGTGAAAAGAAGAGAAGCGAAACGCAAAGGAGAAATGGAAAGATATAAGCATCTGAATACAGAGTTCCAAAGAATAGCAAGGAGAAATAAGAAAGCCTTCCTCAGTGATCAATGCAAAGAAACAGAGGNAAGAAATGCAAAAAAGTAAAATGGCTGTCTGAAGAAGCCTTACAAATAGCTGTGAAAAGAAGAGAGGCGAAAAGCAAAGGAGAAAAGGAAAGAAATTAGCATCTGAATGCAGAGTTCCAAAGAACAGCAAGAAGAGATAAGAAAGCCTTCTTCAGTGCTCAATGCAAAGAAATAGAGGAAAACAGCAGAATGGGAAAGACTGGAGATCTCTTGAAGAAAATTAGAGATACCAAGGGAACATTTCATGTAAAGATGGGCTCAATAAAGGACAGAAATGGTATGGACCTAACAGAAGCAGAAGATACTCCACTTATAGTTATTATAAAATATTGGCCACATTCTTTGTGTTGTACAATATATCCTTTTAGTTTATTTTATACATAATCATTTGCATCTTTTTCAAAAAATATTGAATACTTCATGAAGTACATTTCATTCTTGTGCAGGGGCCATTCTAATCTTCACTGTATCATCTCAATTTTACTATATGTGCTCCCACTTTATTTATTTATGGCCACACCATAGGGCATGTGAGAACTTAGTTCCCAATCAGGGCGTGAACCCTTTCCCCTGTGTTGGAAGTACAGAGTCTTAACCACTGAACTTCCAGGAAGTCCCTCAAATAGCCACTTTAGAATAAATTTTTGAGGTTTTTTTTTTTTTTTTTTAACTTATTGACTTGCATATCCAAATGAACTCTCTGGAAACCCTCTGAATGTTGCCTTATGATCAGCAGGAACAAGGAGGTCTTGGGACATCCTGGTGATGAAGATGATTCTTTGTGATGATCTGCAGGAGAGGGGACAGTGGGCTTTTATAAGTAAGCACACTTCAGAAAGCCCATTTGAAAGAAAAATTGAAGTAGGTTTGAAAAAAGTCACCTATTTGTCTGTAAAATATTTTAAATACAGCTTTTCCAGAGGAATAATATGTTAAATAATTCATTGTTATTGTAGCTTTTCAGTTCTGAAGTCCTATTAATTATGAAAAGGCCTCCTTGATGCTTAAGCACATCCTGGCAAGAGTCAGGACTTCTGAAACAGAAGAAAAATCTTCAGAGTTAACAGAGAAAAAAATTTCATGTTATTTCTCTAGAAATAATTTTATATGACTATGTTGGTTACCCGTACCAAACTCAGTTTTTAAAAACATATGCTATAACATGAGACATTAACTTGATTAAAAAAAAAAATAGTGAGTATATAATAAGTAAACCACAGTTGTCAAGATGGTGGAGTAGAAGGACATGTGCTCAACTTCCGCAAGAACACCAAAATCGCGACTAGCTGTTGAACAGCCATCAGCAGGAGAACGTTGGATCCCACCAATAAAAGATACCCCACGTCCAAGGGCAAGGAGAAGCCCGAACAAGATGGTAGGATGGGAGAAATTGCATTTAGAGTTAAACCTCATACCTGCCAGAGATGCTGGGAGGGTGCAAACAAAGACCGTGTGTGCATCAGAATCCAGGGAAAGAAACAGTGACCTCCACAAGAGACTGAGCCAGACCTGCCTTTGAGTGTTTGAGGGTCTCCTGTGGAGGCAGCGGTCAGCAGTGGCCTGCCACAGGGACAGGGGCTCTGGGTGCAAAAGACCTGGGAGGTATGGCGTGCAGCCTAAGTTCTCTTGGAGGAGGTCACCATTAACACCACCGCAGAGCCGCTGAGCAGACGACCCGCAAACTGCAGAACAGTTATACTAAAGAAGTTCTTGGACTGTTGCAAAAGTTCCAGGGCCTACAACAGGTTTCCCAGCCTGCGGATCCAGCAGAGGGACTGAGACCTCCCAGGGAGCTGGGCTTTGGAGGCCAGTGGGCTTTGATTACAGAACTTCCACAGGACTAGGGAAGCAGACTCTTGGAGGGCACAAACCAAACCTTTCACACACCAGGACCCAGGAGAAACAACCAGTGACCCCACAAAAGACTGATCCAGACTTGCCTGTGAATGTCCAGGAGTCTCTTTTGAGGCATGGGATGACAAGGGCACTGAATACTACAGTCCTGGGGCCTGCGGCATGCTGGTGAAAGTCCTTTTGAAGGAGATTGCTATTAATGCCATTACCCCCATCATAGTTTGGCCTTAGGCCAAACTACAGGCAGGGAACACAGCACCGCCCATTAGCAGAACCAGAGCAAGATCCAGTTTCCCCACAGCCAGTCCCTTCTGTCCGGAAGCTTCCACAAGCCTTTAATCCTCATCCATCAGAGGGAAGACAGAATGAAAACCACAATCACAGAAAATGAATCAAACTGATCACATGGCTCACAGCCTTGTCTAACTCAAAGAAACCATGAACCATGCCATGTAGGGCCACCTAAGACGGATGGGTCATGGTGGAGAGTTCTGACAAAATGTGGTCCATTGGAGAAGGGAATGCCAAGCCACTTCAGCATTCTTGCCTTGAGAACCCCATGAACAGTATGAAAAGAAAAAAAAATATGACACCAAAAGATGAACTTCCTAGGTCAGTAGGTGCCCAATATGCTACTGGAGAAGAGTGGAGAAATAGCTTCAGAAGGAATGAAGAAGCTGGGCCAAACTGGAAACAGCGTCCAGATGCGGATGTGTCTGGTGGTGAAAATAAAGTCCGATGCTGTAAAGAACAATACTGCTTAGGAACCTGGGATGTTAGGTCCATGAATCAAGGTAAATTGGAAGTGGTCAAACAGGAGATGGCAAGAATGAACATCAACANTGGAAACAGCGTCCAGATGCGGATGTGTCTGGTGGTGAAAATAAAGTCCAATGCTGTAAAGAACAATACTGCTTAGGAACCTGGGATGTTAGGTCCATGAATCAAGGTAAATTGGAAGTGGTCAAACAGGAGATGGCAAGAATGAACATCAACATTTTAGGAATCAGTGAACTAAAATGGACTGGAATGGGCAAATTTAATTAAGTTGTTACATAGTAACAATTTCTCTGAATTGAGTATTGACTAAATACGAAGAATGTGCGGTGCATCTGTGTGTGTGTGGGCAGGTGCTTGTTACTAAAGTGAATTCTAACCACAGAAGAAAAAACAGCCAAAGACAAACATTTTATTTTATAATAACATTTAATCCACTGGCATTTTATACAAAATAGACTTATAGATAGCATTTGAGCTCTTGTTTCAAATAGTAAACATGCAAAAGAAATGAAGTATAAGAATATTCAAACTGTGAATGAAAAGTATTGCCTGCCATATCAGAATATGAAAGATGTTGCAGCCATTAGTCATTAACTCTGTTCCCAAGGGTGAGCCTTGAAGGCACTCAGGATGAAAACACAGAATGCCCACCATCAAGCCCTCAGTCACTGCAGGCACCTTCAACAGTGCACCTTGAGGGGACTCAGGAAGGAATAGAACAAGACTTGACCCTAGAGAGCTAAGGTGCAAATCAAATGAATGACTTCAGTGAGCTCAGACTTTTGCATCTTCCCATACTTAGAAAAGAGTTGCATTCATTAACTTGAAATACCTGGCTTTCTTTAATCAGTAATTTTTTGATGTTCTGATCACCTGGTCTTTGTTGCAAAACTCCTATGTATTCTGCCTCCCCCCACACCCCCTGCTCCCACTCTTTGGAACAGTCCTCAAAGCTATTTCAGAGATTGCCTCCTGAATTTAAATCCTCAGCAAGTCTGACAAATAAAACACAATTCTTCTAAAATAGACCATTTTTAAAATACAGAAAGCACTGTCAAAAAAAAAATCATATTACTGTCTACATACATACATTTCCTTCTTATTTCTTACATAAATTATTTTCATTGGCTTCAGTTATAATCTTTGGGATTGAAGACATAGTATGTACATTAAGGAACTGACACGATTAGAAAGTGCTGGTTTCATTGTAAATCCTCCTCCATGTGGAAAAAAATACAAGAAAATACATGGAATATTCACCCTGTAACTACCCACTGGCAAGAATCCACTTGACCATCTGTTGTATGAGTCACATTTCTTCAATTAAACAATCACTGATGTGAAGAGACAGCTCCAGATTTTGTTAAAATGTTTTCACACTGGATATGTGGGGCTCAGGATCTATCCATTCCATTCCATATACTCATTGGATGCTGCCATTTTGTTTCAAGTCTAGATAATGGGAAAAGAAGCTGAGGCACAGGCTTTTAGGCTTCACGTTCTAATGGAAGGTAGTCGAGAAGTTCATGGAAACGGTTGTCATATTCTGTCCTCCTGGGAACCTTAAGGGGAAAAAAAAAAAAAAGATTAAGGCACTTTTTACAGTTTCTTTCACTGGGCTTATCAAAGGTTAGTTTCGAAACAAAGATATTTTCTGTAATTATTGTTCAAGTATAGAAAGAACTGGGAATAAAAATTGTTTGAGTTGGGAAGAAACAAAAGAACAAAAATATTTATCCCACCCATCCTGACTACATTCTCTTTCGCAAACCTGTTCTCTTTGAAAATCCCATTTGAACGCATCCAGGTATCTATCACTCTTAGGCTTTGCAGGAAGAGAATGTCGACTAAATAAAGAGGTAGAAACTGGAGGATGGGAAGAAGCTAATGTTTCGTGAGTCACAGAACTTCTTGTATCCTCACAAAGATTCTTCAACCCTGCATGTCCCACCTGCTTGGTCTACTTATGTGTGATGTAAAATCTCACACAGCTGCCCAGGAATCCTATATTTTTATGAGGCGCTTTTCTTTTTTTTTTTTTAAGTTGCTCTTGGAGGAGTGAAAGGGTACTTGTCAACTAAAGTCTGTTTTTCCTTCATCTAGTTTCTGCTTTGCAAGATATTACAGCTTCTGATTTTATCTTTCTGGGCACATTGTTTCAATTTCTCTCTATAACTAGGGAGTTCAACCAATTTTGTCCTAAGGATGCTACACAGACATCTAGACATGTGGTGGGCAGAACTTTGCCTAGTATAGTCATCATATGCATCCTTAGAAAACTACACAGTACCTCCCAATAAACAGAATCATCATAGCAGTCCACATCAGGTGGTTGTGCCCAGACAGGTATCTTTAAAATCGCACCTGTGAAAGCGGGGAGAAAAAAAGTCATGTTATGAGGCTGAAAAGGAAAATCAACTTGCTTAGTAATTAAAATACTGTTATAAAGTCATCCCTGGAGCTTACATGATTACTGTCAGAAGTGTAGAAAATTTTTAAGTTTATCAATGTTTAATAAGATCTATTATGCTGAGAGCACGAGGTAGAGGGAAACGCTTATTTTTTATGCTCACCTGTGATTAGCCCTCCAACAAGTGCTGTTGCAATGGAAGAACCTAGCGCAGCTACTTGACTGACCGCTGCAGTCCTAGGAGGCCAAAAATACAGAATTGTTTGTCCAAGTTGCCAAAAAAACCCCCGCATCTCCCGAGGGTGTGCTTGCTTGCCACCTTCAGGCCAGAATGCGGCATGACATACCAGCAAACAGTTACTACAATTTTTCTTTAATCTCATATATTTTCTTTGAAACTCTTAATCAATGTTCACAAATTCTTATAAGCACATATACAAGAACCACCTTTCTCTTCAAAAATGATGAAAATGTCTTCCTCAGAAAGGGTTTAGTATTTCTAAAAATGTGTCTGGAGATCTGATTCAACAAATATTTATTGGGTGCTTGCTCTGTGCCAGCTTCCTTTCTAGGCAGTGAGAAAGGAGCAATGAGAAAAACAAATGGAAACTGACATCTCTATTTACCCCATCCCGCTAAAAACAATTGTGATGAAATTAAAAATCAGAAAAGTTAATTTTAGCATGTAGTGTAGGGACGAGATATTAAAGTGTATCTCTGTATCTTAGAAGGGCTTCCCAGGTGGCTCAGATGATAAAGTGTCTGCCTGCAATGTGGGAGACCCGGGTTCAATCCCTGGGTTGGGAAGATCCCCTGGAGAAGGAAATGGCAACCCACTTCAGTACTCTTGCCTGGAAAATTCTATGGATGGAGGAGCCTGGTAGGCTACAGTCCACAGGGCCGCAAAGAGTCAGACACGACTGAGTGACTTAACTTTCTTTCTTTCTTTCTGTATCTTAGAAGCAGTTACCTTGAAATGAAGTGAATGAAAAATTCCTTATAATTTGAGGAATAAGAATATGATAAAATGCTATAGAAATGCATAAAGCTGTCAAAAGAACTAGGAGTGTGGGAATCTCCTTAGCAAATGCCTCTTAAAAGGCAGTTAACAAATAGTTGAAAGATCAAATAAATGATTGCAGGACAGCAAACTGCTGGGAGAGGAAAGTGTGTTGCTCTTTATTCCTCATCCTTCAAGGGAAAGAATGTACTAACTCAGATTTCTTTCTCTCTCTCTCTCTCTCGATTTAAAGGGTTTAATCTCTTTCTACTGAAGGAAAAGTTGTCCAAGAAATGTATGATTATTGTAAAAATATACAAAACCCTTAAGAAAAAGAAGGGAAAAAGTTTAATTTCCCTCCAATCCTATCAGTATAGACACGTAAAATATAAACAACTACTTTTATAAAAATATAATCATATCATGATACTGGGTTTTCACATTAAATCTTAATGCTCTTTTATGTCAGTAAATGTAGATCTGGATCATAGATTTTATTGCTACAGAGTATTACACTATACAAATATACTGTAATTAAAATGCTATAGATTGAATATTTAGATTATTTCTTATGTTTCATATTTTAAATATGCTGTGAGAATAAATCCTCTTATGAACACGCTTATGGAATTGTCCAATAATTTCCCTAAAATAAAACCTAACTAGAAATGGGATTATTTGTAAAAATTTATATGCTTAATAAGGCCTTTTCCAGATAGGAAATTGTATAATTTATATCTCCATTTTGTTAACTTAGCCACCATTCAGTATTCTAGTTTATAAAATCTTTATCAATATTATATACTGAGAAATGGATAACTTGTTTTAATTTGCATTTCTTTGATTACTAGTGAGGTTGAATATTTAATATATATTTCANGGCCTTTTCCAGATAGGAAATTGTATAATTTATATCTCCATTTTGTTAACTTAGCCACCATTCAGTATTCTAGTTTATAAAATCTTTATCAATATTATATACTGAGAAATGGATAACTTGTTTTAATTTGCATTTCTTTGATTACTAGTGAGGTTGAATATTTAATATATATTTCAGTTCAGCTAAGTTCAATTGCTCAGTTGCGTCCAACTCTTTGCTACCCCATGAATCACAACATGCCAAGCCTCCCTGTCCATCACCAATTCCTGGAGTTTACTCAAACTCATGTCCATCTAGTCGGTGATGCCATCCAGCCATCTCATCCTCTGTCTTCCCCTTCTCCTCCTGTCCCCAATCCTTCCCAACATCGGGGTCTTTTCCAGTGAGTCACCTCTTTGCATGAGGTGGCCAAAGTACTGGAGTTTCAGCTTTAGCATCAGTCCTTCCAATGAACACCCAGGACTGATTTCCTTCAGAGTGGACTGGTTGGATCTCCTTGCAGTCCAAGGGACTCTCAAGAGTCTTCTCCAACACCACAGTGCAAAAGCATCAATTCTTCTGTGCTCAGCTTTCTTCACAGTCCAACTCTCACATCCATACATGACCACAGGAAAAACCATAGCCTTGACTAGACGGACCTTTGTTGGCAAAGTAATGCCTCTGCTTTTGAATATGCTATCTAGGTTGGTCATAACTTTTCTTCCAAGGAGTAAGCGTTTTTTAATTTCATGGCTGTAGTCACCATCTACAGTGATTTTGGAGCCCCCCCAAATAATGGACTCTCAAGAGTCTTCTCCAACACCACAGTTCAAAAGCATCAATTCTTCGCTGCTCAGCTTTCTTCAAAGTCCAACTCTCACATCCATACATGACCACTGGAAAATGTGGAGCACATAGTAGGAGCAAAATAAATATTTGCTGTAAAATGAGCAATTCCTTTGGAGAGAGGATTGGAAAACAGGAATATATACAGAAGAGCTGACGCTTCATTCTGCAGAGCCATGCCCTCTGTGAGTGAATCCATATAAGTTGTATCATTTTTGACACATAAAAATAACCTGGATAAATACAGGTAGCAATGCAAGGATGATCTCTGCTTCCTGTAACTTGACATGCCAAAGGCTCTCTTAATACTCCACATTAAGATCAAAGAAGAAAATGGACATGTCTAATGAAGCTGCTGTATTTATTAATATTAATGAATAAAAACTGTCTGGATGGCTTAAAAAAAAAACAAACACCTGGAATTCTTGGGGCCTTTTGCAAGAGAAAAATGAGGCCCCCAAGAGAATTGGTATGGAAATGATACACAGCCTCAGTGTCTTCCTGGGACACACGAGGACCTTCCTGGCATCGCCCCCCACTTCAAGTGCATACAGTTTCCTCCCAGGGGGGCTCCATCTCTGGGGCTGATCACCTGCAGGGGAGACAGACTGGCTCCAGCCCTGCTGCGTACCCCAGCCTGATCAATAAGTTGTTCTTTCAGTTAACAGGAATCCAGTGTCAAGATGCCAGCAATGAATCTTATTTTCATGCCTGAGAAGATCTTAAAAATCAATATGCATTAGAAGGACACAGCCAAGTATTTTCCTTTCTATTGTTTTTCAATATTTGTTTAATTTGTCATCCCTGATGAGCCCTCTGAGGAGGCCCAAAGGTCAAGGGCTGCTGGTAAAACAGCACAGGTGTTCACACCACATCATGGTAAGGCTAACCACCTTGGAAGACAATTAAGAGACATTTGGAGTTGGGAGACAGGAAGTGGACCCAGGCTGTGGCCTGTTTGGTAAACTTAGGGTACAGGGCTGACCTACAGATTGCAACAGTAACAGGTGACAAAATTCAAACAGTGAAAATGTCAAGTTGCTCCAAAATCGATTGTTAGCAGGGGCCAGATGCTTTCAAACTGTGGTACTGGAGAAGACTCTTGAGAGTCCCTTGAACAGCAAGGAGAGCAAACCAGTCAATCCTAAAGGAAACCAACCCTGAGTATTCATTGGAAGGACTGAAGCTGAATCTCCAATACTTTGGCCACCTGATTTGAAGAGCTGACTCATTGTGAAAGACTCTTATGCTGGGAAAGACTGAGGGCAGGAGAAGAAGCGGGCAACAGAGGATGAGGTGGTTGAATGGTATCATTGACACAATGAACATGAGTTTGAGCAAACTCTAGAAGATAGTGAAGGACAGGGAAGCCCGGTGTGCTGCAGTCCATGGGGTCACAAAGAGACGGACGTGACTTAGCAGCTGAACCACAACAACAGCAGAGGCCGGGGCAAGAGAAACGCGAGCTGGATGTACAGCAGGCTGCTCCTCACAGATGAAGGGGACATCAGGGATTTACTGACACCCTCTCCATTTATGATGAGGAGGACATCTCTTCTCTGACCATGGGACATTCTCTGACTATGTCCCAGGGCTCAGACCACGATGGGGCAGTGGGGTAGGGTCTGGCCACCATCTTGGACTCTGCCTTGAAAAAGGAAGTATTTCCTGCCATCTCAGTAAACAAAGGATGTCACGGTCATCAGCAATTGCAGTCACCACAGATAGTGAGCTGGTGAATCCCAAGAGAACTCAGGAAAGAAAGAATACCTGCCTTCTAGCAGCCATCAGATCCTTGCTCCTCCAGGTTCCTCCATATCTGTGACCTTGGGCAGGTTACCAAACCCGGCCATGCCTGTTTGCCTCATCTCTAAAATAGAGAGGCTAATTCTGTAGGTCCCTGGGAAAGGCACAGTGAGGATTAAGTGAACCAACCTAGATTAAGTGCTTAGAACAGTGGCTGCCAGATGATAATGGCTCAATACTCATTAGTGACATCTTTCTGAAACACANTTTTACTTTACAGTACTCTATTGGTTTTGGCATACATTGACATGAATCTGCCATGGGTGTACACGAACTCCCAAACATGAACCCCCTTCCCACTTCCCACCCCCCATCATCCCTCCGGATCATCCCATCTTTTACAAGGTATTGAAAGATGTTTCTGATGAAAAATATTCTGTGATAAAATGGACTTGGAAAATGCTGGATTAGACAAAATTAACAGCATTATTAAAGTTAGGCTGCCATTATTTGAAAAAATGTCCCCTAAGTATATTAACTTCTCCTTGTCCTATGTTTGCCAATAAACCCAATTTGCATTTTCATAATCTGAATAGACACATGTGAGTAAGCCGGCTTCACTCCAGGACAAAGTATTGTATCTACCGTGTGAGATATGTGTGAATTTTGCCCATATATGTGACTGGACTTTCCAAGGTTTGCCCCCTCAACTCCTCTTGAGTAAATTAAGCTGTTGCTAAATCTGTATACCCAAGGATTAGACTCTTAACCATGAAATAACCCAAATCTGGCCACTGAGAAAGAATCAAGCCTATTTACTCTCATGTGTATATTCAGATTATTAAAATGCAAATTGGGAAATGTTTCTTTGGCCCTCAGTTATGTCTCTTTGGCTTCAGTAAGAACAGTACAAACTGTGGTCTGGATTGCTAAAGAATAAACTTATCACTGGGTTTCTCCAACAGTGAGAGGAAACAGCCCTTGACCTTGGGGAACAGGAAAACATAGTCTTTCACTCACGAGTCAGATTTCTCCAAGGCTACGGTGATGATGCCAGCAACGCCTCCTATCACACCAGGTAAGCCATGTAGGTTATGAACCCCACATGTGTCATGGATCCTCAGTTTAGTAGTGAAAAGTGGCTGAAATTGTAAAAAGAGGAAGCCTTATTATTTTGTTAGCTATAGAGAGCCCTGTGACTAAAGTAAATGAACACGCAGGACAATTTTTTATCTCCAGGCCAGTTTCCCATCTACATCTGAAACCCACTTACATCAGAGAATATGAATACACTGGTGGCAAAACTTCTCATTTCAGTCTTAGGTAGGTGGATGTGACAGTAAATGATTTTAAGTCCTGCTCATTCTTACCTACTGGTGGGATCTTAAATCCTCTGAAAAGGGCTCAGAGTCTTTAATTATACAAAGCAAACATCATCAGCAAATGTCAATCACAGTAAAAACTGAGAAAAGTAATACAAGTACTTAACATTCAGTTCATGTTTTTACAAGTAACCGATATCCACAAAAGAAGGCAAGAAAGAGTAGAAACCACTGGAACATTGACATGTTGAGTGCTCCAAGGACAGGTGCTTAGGAAAGGACTTTTCATAGTGTTTCTCTGCTGGTGGGATATGAGAAGGTGATGGGGCAGGTCCAAAGTTTGACTGAGAATGTCTGTTGATACTTACAGTCAGGAACTTGAACCCAAGCACGGAGACTGCTCCTGCGATGCTCCCAATGATCATAGCACAATAGGGGGGAATCTCCATGTCCGCACAAGTGCCCACAGCCACTCCTCCAGCCAGAGTTGCATTCTGAATGTGAACCTGTGTGGAGCACAGAAATGTGAGTGAGAGGAGCAGGAGTTCAGAAGGACTATAGCAATCTCAGGTTCGATGGATTCCACACACATTCTTCAGTTGGAAGGGTTATGGATTCTTATTTAAGAAGGCTCTTTGTAGTTCCAGAAGGCCTTTCTTCCCAGCAGTTGACCTGTGGTATCTTTCTTATAGGGTTCCTTGGTTGTGCACAAGAGATCGAGTTAGTAAGACTAGGGTGGGAAGGGACGTGGCAGAATCAAGAGAAGTTGTGGGAGGGTGGGAATATGCCGCGGTTATTCTGGCAGTGTTCTGCCTCTCTACGCAGCTTTGGAATGCGTTTATGGTTACTGTGAACTGAAACAGGCTTATGGCTGCTGTGCACTTTGCTGAGTCCGTGACATTCCACTAATCAAGGACAGGATTTAAAGGCATTGAAATGTATGTATTACACATCAAAGACCACAGCTTTCGCCAAGTGTCACTGTTCTGAGAATGCAGGAAAGAGGGACCAGTTTCCATTTACCAGAATTCCTCAGAAAAATTGTATTCTGGCTGTTCTGCCAAAGGAAAAAAGGTTTTCAGTACTTTTGAAAGAGATCCACTGAGCCATGCATGATTGCTTCTATTAATTGTTTTCGTTTATTTTTCTCATGAAACAGTTTGTAGAGAACTGAAAGACATGTCCTTAGCTATGTTTAGAAATATATTGATACAATATCTTTTTTCTCTCTCAGCTTAGAAGAGCGGCCGATTTGAGGATTATTCCTTCACTGACATTTCTTTAGCTCTTAGGCAAGAAACTAAAAAGACCATTAGGGGGCATTTAAAAAATGTTTTATTTTGAAATAATTATAGACATGTAAAAGTTGCAAAAATATTGCAGAAGATTTCCATATATACCACATCCAGCTCCCCCCAGTGTTAACATCTTACATCATCACAGAACTAAGAAATTAGCATTGGTATACTACTATTGAAGACCTGATTTGAATTTTACCAATATTCCCACTAATATCCCTTTTCTTTTCTAGAATCCTATTCAGGATCCCTGGAGAAGGAAATGGCAACCCACTCCAGTATTCTTGCCTGGAGAATCCCAGGAACTATAGCCTGCCAGGCTCCTCTGACACGACTTAGCAACTAAACCACCATTCAGGATCCCACAGTACATTTAGTTGTTATTTCTTTGAAATATTTGCTGTTAGAAAAATATAACCAACTTGCATTCTCCCACTCTTTTTCTACCCTTATAGAAAGTGCTGTTTCTAAGAAAGATTTAAAACTTGGGGACAGTTGGCTCTATCAATAAACATGTTTCAGATCTTTGATTTTTTGCATGATTATATTCCTGTGTGCATGCTTAGTCACTTCAGTCGTGTCCGACTCTTTGCAACCCCATGGACTGTGGCCTGCCAGGCTCCTCTGTCCATGGAATCTTCGAGGCAAGAATACTGGAGTGGGTTGCCATGCCCTCCTCCAGGGAATCTTCCCAACTGGGGGACTGAAACTTTGTCTCCTGCATCTCCTGCATTGCAGGCAGATTCTTTACCCACTAAGCCACCTGGGAAACCTGACTATGTTCCTTGTATAACTATAAATTCCTTGATAATATTTTTTTAATTTGTCACAGTACACATCTGAAAAATAAAGGAATGTTATTTTCAGATTATTCTCTAAGCTCTGCAGGGCAGCTCAGCAGTGATGCAGAAAGGAGTTACTCATCAGAGCAGCCATGAGGATCGCTTAGCAAACTTCCATGGGGGTTAACATGGCACTCACCATATTGAGCTTGCCTTGGCTCTCGAGAAGGCTGGAACATGCGTAGGCTGTGACCACAGAGGCAGCGAGAGAGAAGTAGGTGTTCACGATGGCCCTGTACTGTTTCTTTGTCTCATCAGCAGTGGCAGAATTAAAGCTAGGCCAAAATATCCATAAGAAAAGAGACCCTGCAGTAAATCACGGAAACAGATATTACTAATAGTTCTGAATATGAAAGACGGTCCAGAGGAAATCGTTGGGCACAGACATGCTGTCTTTACTTTTAGGCTTTGTTATCTAAGAGTTAAGGGGAAAGAGAGGCATTCCCTTGTGTCTGAGCAAATAAGAATCAGGCAACTTCATCCCAACTCACCAATCATCGCAAACAAGTCCGAGTGGTATACAGACACTTCATTGGGATGTCCTTCTTTCAATCCTGATCGATACAAGATGCCTGCTACAGCCAAACCAAAGTAAGCCCCAAAGGCATGGATGGTCATCGATTCTCCAATATCAGAGGCCTGAGGTGGGGAAAGCATTCATGTAAATAGAGGTGACACTCAACACAGGAGCGAGGTCATTAAGGACTGCTTCATGCGTTAAACAAAAAAGATCAAGAGAGAGAATGAATGTGTCAGAGAAAGGGGAATAAAACAGGATCATGTAAAGGAAAAGGCACAGGCATTGGAGCCACACAGAACTGACTTTCAGGCCTAGGTCAGGTACTTCTCTGATATGACTTTAGACAAATTATTCTGCTTCTTTGAATCTCCAGTTGTGTGAAATGGAGAAATGTTACCCAGCCAGTACAATTGTGGTGGGATTTAGATGGGACCGTGTTTTTCAAGGGCTAGGTCCTTAGTGGGCACTCAATACATTTCAGGTTACTTTTTCAAGTTAGACAGATTCTTAGTGCGATATTATGCATTGCACCTGATACAAAGCAAGCATGACTTTTGCATTCATTGACTCTGCTATGATGACATGAAAACCAGTTGAGGTCTAAGATTCATTTGAAGAAATACATTTTAGTCCCTTTTTAGAACACTGAGTGGATATGATGCAGTTTCCTACAGTTCTTGTCTCTAGAGAGAAAGTTCAGAGTGCCAAACCCAAGGCATTGCTATGTACTTATTAAAGTAGAAAAATGATACAAATTTATTATTTAAATTTTCATGCTTGATAAACTCTTACATACCTTTCAGGTCCAGTTTAGCTGTCACTTTCCACAAAGAAACCTTCCTTGATTCCACAATCTAAATTAGGTCTTCTAGGTATATTTCCTCAGAGCCCTTCTATTTATTTTTATAGTATGTGTTGCAATTTATAGTAATAATTATGTGTGTGTTTGTGATTCTATGGGTAGGTGGTTGAATGTATGAAAATTTGTTGGATGTCTATCTCCCCCACTAGACTGTAAACTCTATGAAGAGACGTTTGCAACTGAATCACCAACACATGATACCTAGAAATTTGCCAAAGTATTTGTTATCAAGTCACATGTTCAATAGAAGTGTAAATGGACACGAATTTGAGCAAACTCTGGAAGACAGTAGAGGATGGAGGAGCCTGGTGTGCTGTAGTCCATGAGGTCCCCAAATGAGGGACACAACTTAGCGACTGAACAACAACGAGAATAAATAGAATACTGGAGAGTGCCCGACATATTCGATTTCCCTTGGGGGAATCAATCAGATTTTCATGGAGGGGAAGACATTTGATCTAAGCTTTAATAAAAGACTTTGAAAGGGCAATTCACTTAGTAGTTGAAATATAAATAGGAATTGGTCATTGATAGAAAGTGTATTTACATAAAAAGAGTTGTAGAGCTAGGAAATTCTGGATTTGAATTCAGATTCAGGCAAGTTGGTCATTTAGTATCTGTGATCATCAGTTTCATTGTATATAAATGAATCATAATAATGCATCATAATACCTGTCTAACACTGTTGTGGTATCAATGCAATTAGATAATGTTTATAGAATTTCTAGTTGACGATAGTTACTCAAATGATGACTATGATTCTTACTTGCTATGGTGTCACGGCCACCAAAGTTTGTCCCTGCTTATTTATGGTGGGCATCTAACGTGTGTTGTGCTGTTCAAAGCTAGGTAAGTATCAATTGAATCCTTACCAAAAATACCTCAAAAACCAGAAATTCATTGGCAGCAAAGATAGTAATTTCTAAAATTGTCATGATCAGCATCTGGATTGGACTTGTTTTTCCCAGGACAGCTCCAAAAGAAATCAGAACTGGGACTGTGCTGAAGTCTGCTTGTATCATGCTGAGGGAAGAAGAAAGAAGATGTTGAAAACCAACGCACACCTCAAATATGTGAGTTGTAATGAATATAGCATCCCCTTGTCCAGAGTTCAAGCCCCCTCTCCCCATCTGTTCCCTCCCTCTGGAAGAAGGTGCTTCTTCCAGACCTACTTTCATCCTCTCCCGCTTCCTTGCCCACCCCACCTCCTTTCACCATGCATTCTTCAGTTACTCTCGCATTTCCTTTAGCCTTTACTTCTTTTAGGGTTTTACCTTATTTGTGTTGATCTGATAAATGAATTACCTTCTAGAGCCTTTACATGTCAAAAACAGTCTCATACCCTTAAGGTCAAATCAGAGAGGATATAGACATGAATATATGGCCTGTCTCAGTCGAGCAAGGCATCGATTTAGATCCTTGGATCCCAATGATCTTTGTTTCATGGAAGGGAGACAATCTGCAAACTAGTTCAGAGGCTGACTTTCAGGAGATTAAGAAGAGGAACAACTGCTCTGAAAACACAATGATTGGAAAGTAACGGGTGCTCACTTTTTGACTTCTATTTGGAATTTCTGTCCGTGGCTACGAAAGAGCCCCTGTATAAAAGTGCCCCATTGGAGTCCCAGAGCAGCTATGAGTAGGTTGATGCCCACACCGCTGAAGCCATATTTCCGCAAGAAGGTCATAAGGAAGCCGAACCCAGCAAATACCATAATGTGCACATCTTGGAAGTCTGCAAAAGGGGAGAAAGAAAAAGAAATCCGCATAAGGGGAGCACTGAGAAAGTGTGACGTCATAGTGTATTCCATTTACTAAGTGCTGCATCTTTTTCAGAAAACACTGCAAAAGGAAAGTTAACTGCACAGCCAAAGGCTGGGTTGCGGTGCCAGCGTGGCTAGTTACCCGCGAGACCTTGGGCAAGTGATTCAGTGCTTGAGCCTTGTCTTGGAAGACTATGCGCTATCACACCAATATGTCTTTCATCCTCTCCCTGAAGAGTTTTCTGTTACTTTCCACGTGAGGACACCTTTGCTAAATACAGTACCAGAATCACCTGTTCTTGCAGACTTTCCCAGTACTCCCAGGGAAAATTAATATTTCTTCCAGTCTTCCCCAAACCTCAGCTTTAGCAGTTATTACATTGCATTACCATTTATTTACCACGTATCACACTGTAATAGTTATTTGATGAGGGGTCCATTACCTGCACTAGATTGTGAGTTTCCTGATTGAAGGGTTTAGGGCTTTCTCATCTTTTGACCCCTGAATCTGTCATAAAAGCCTGCATATAGAGAATAAGGCACTATTGGCTAAATGGTTGAGATGGTATCTTTATGTCTCAAATGGAAATCTTAACAGATCATTATTTAAGTCATATGGGTTGATGTCTTTGTTTGCACTTTCTAAGCCAGTGGAAGAAAGGCTGTATCCTCTTGAGGAACAAATTCTTGACTTGGAGATGGAGATGGAGGCTGAGGCTCCCCCAACAGTGTCACATGACTGTGTGACCTTGGGCAAGTCACTTCTCCTCAGGGCACTTTGGCGTTCTCATTTGCAATAATGAAAAGGCTCTATTTCACATTTTCCAGGGCTGTAGGGAGTGCTGTCGAGTGACAGCTCTCACTTCTCTCTGAGAAACGCTCTTGTCCAGTCACAGCCCTTCCCTTGGGTCACCTGAACCCAATGACTGGTTCACAACAGCGTCGCCTCGCCTTGGGAAAAGAGCCACCTGAAGCTAGACAATCCCAGCCTCAGAGTTTCCTATGAGGCCACCTGAGTCTCTCTCTCTCTGCACAAACCCTTCTGCTGCAGGTATTGATCATAAGACATGCCCCAGTAAACTTCCTTCAGGCTAATGCTGCTCTTAGAGTCTATAGCACCTTCCTGGGGGCTCCCCTTCTCTCTGTAGAGCTTTCCTGACTTTCTGACATAACTTGCATATCACATTTTTTTCAAACTTTGCAGGTTAAATCCGATGCACTAATCTGTGGCAGTGATCGCACACCTGGAAGTGGATGAAGATGCTGTGTTTCCAAGGGTTCCCAGTATTTGAAAAGGGTTGGCTGAAAGTGTGAGAACCCACCCTATAGTCTTATTCTATGAGAGATACCAGGACAGGCAGAGGTTGGCATCATGTATTGTATCACAAGGGTCTTTTGGTGGTCTAGAAGCTAGTCTCATTTGTGTATGAGTCCAGCAAATGTTAAGTATAAAGACAATGAGAAAACCAGACCCAAACTTTCTAATTCAGGCACACACAGCATCAGCCTTTTTTCAACCCCATCCAGGCAGTGGAGTCTTTTGATCATTTTATTGTTCATTGGCTCCACCTCCCAAGAGAGTCAGTATGAGGAGGGCGAGAAGGGAAAAAAAAAATTTCGGAAGATTCTCTTTCCTTAGCAGCTTTGAAGGAGGTCTCAGAAAGGAGAACGCTGCAGTCTTTTTTTCCTAGAGAGATAATGCATACTGGCAACAATTTGACTTATACCCACATTCTAAATGCCTACCCTCATTTCATTGCATATCTACCCAGAAAACTTCTGAATTGGGATTTTACCTGACTTATCAACAGGCAACTGTCAAATTGTTTGGTTTTAGAAATACAGGTGACTATATATATATATATATATATATATATATATATTTTTTTTTTTTTTACAAATTATTTTTACCACTTTTTAACATAAACATTTGATTTAGGTCATAGACTAAATTGGAGTGGAGCTCAGAGAATATGCCTGACTTACTGACTTGCTATGATTTTACTAGACCTTTCTGAAACTCAGTTTTCTCCTCTTTTAAAGAACAGTTTGGATTCGATGAAGTCTAACGTCTCTCCTAGCTCTACAACTTCCTTTGCTGGTATTTATTTTATTGATGCATAGTTGATGTATAATATTGTGTTAATTCCAAATGTACATATAACAAAGTAATTCATACCTCTCTATCTATATTATTTTTCAGATGTGTTCCCATTATGGGTTATTATAAGGGTTTCTTGTGCTGTACAATAAGTCTTTGTTGTTTCTTTGTTTTACTTTGTTTTTAGATAAGATTCTAAGATCCAGAGAAATTCGATAATTTACTTATACTCACAAAGCTAAAATAAAAGTAAGAACCTAGTCTACTGACTTCACTGGGCTTTTTCATTACTTCAAGCTACTTTTCTAAAAATTTTTTCTTTTTTTCCCCTAGAGTGCTCTTGTTCCTCCTATAGTCTGCTGATTTAAAAATATGGAGTAGCCAACTAATTTAAAAATTGGCTAAGCCATTTTTTAATGTCTCACACTAGGAGTAATAATTCTTCAGATTCCATCCTTCTCTCCATTTCGTGGTAAATCAAACATTTTCCCCCTTTATTTTTAATTTTTCTTATACAAATGTTTCATACTTACAGAAAAGTAGAAGAATAGTATAATGGACATACATATATTTATCACCTAGATTTAACAGTTGTTAACATTTTGCTATGTACATGCTTCATCCCCTATTTTTTCTGAAATATTTTGAAGTCAATAACAGACATGACGTTTCACTCCCAAATACTTATGTATCCCTAAAAATTTAAGGACATTTTTCTACACAATCACAACACCATCATCATTCCTGGCAGAATAATCACAATTTATAACTATAATCCAACACGTCATATTCAGATTTCCCTAGTTGTCCCCAGAGTAGCTCTTAGAGCTGATGGAAAACCGGACATGCTGTTACAGCTGATGGAAACCCGGACATGCTGTGGACATGCTGTAGGAGGGAGGGATGTCCCCTCTTATATATATATATATATATATATATATATTTTTTTTTTTTTTACAAATTATTTTTACCACTTTTTAACATAAACATTTGATTTAGGTCATAGACTAAATTGGAGTGGAGCTCAGAGAATATGCCTGACTTACTGACTTGCTATGATTTTACTAGACCTTTCTGAAACTCAGTTTTCTCCTCTTTTAAAGAACAGTTTGGATTCGATGAAGTCTAACGTCTCTCCTAGCTCTACAACTTCCTTTGCTGGTATTTATTTTATTGATGCATAGTTGATGTATAATATTGTGTTAATTCCAAATGTACATATAACAAAGTAATTCATACCTCTCTATCTATATTATTTTTCAGATGTGTTCCCATTATGGGTTATTATAAGGGTTTCTTGTGCTGTACAATAAGTCTTTGTTGTTTCTTTGTTTTACTTTGTTTTTAGATAAGATTCTAAGATCCAGAGAAATTCGATAATTTACTTATACTCACAAAGCTAAAATAAAAGTAAGAACCTAGTCTACTGACTTCACTGGGCTTTTTCATTACTTCAAGCTACTTTTCTAAAAATTTTTTCTTTTTTTCCCCTAGAGTGCTCTTGTTCCTCCTATAGTCTGCTGATTTAAAAATATGGAGTAGCCAACTAATTTAAAAATTGGCTAAGCCATTTTTTAATGTCTCACACTAGGAGTAATAATTCTTCAGATTCCATCCTTCTCTCCATTTCGTGGTAAATCAAACATTTTCCCCCTTTATTTTTAATTTTTCTTATACAAATGTTTCATACTTACAGAAAAGTAGAAGAATAGTATAATGGACATACATATATTTATCACCTAGATTTAACAGTTGTTAACATTTTGCTATGTACATGCTTCATCCCCTATTTTTTCTGAAATATTTTGAAGTCAATAACAGACATGACGTTTCACTCCCAAATACTTATGTATCCCTAAAAATTTAAGGACATTTTTCTACACAATCACAACACCATCATCATTCCTGGCAGAATAATCACAATTTATAACTATAATCCAACACGTCATATTCAGATTTCCCTAGTTGTCCCCAGAGTAGCTCTTAGAGCTGATGGAAAACCGGACATGCTGTTACAGCTGATGGAAACCCGGACATGCTGTGGACATGCTGTAGGAGGGAGGGATGTCCCCTATTGACAGTGCTCCGATTTTTTTTCTTCTGTAATCTCATGCTTGTTACTGGTTTTCGCCACAAGGGGGCCTAAGAACCTCAAGAAAGTGAAGTCGCTCAGTCGTGTCCGACTCTGCGACCCGGTGGACTGTAGCCCACCAGGCCCCTCCGTCCATGGGATTCTCCAGGCAAGAACACTGGAGTGGGTTGCCATTTCCTTCTCCAGGGGATCTTCCGGACCCAGGGATGGAACCCAGGTCTCCTGTAATGCANGTCGCTCAGTCGTGTCCGACTCTGCGACCCGGTGGACTGTAGCCCACCAGGCCCCCCCGTCCCTGGGATTCTCCAGGCAAGAACACTGGAGTGGGTTGCCATTTCCTTCTCCAGGGGATCTTCCGGACCCAGGGATGGAACCCAGGTCTCCTGTAATGCAGGTAGAGGCTTTAACCTCTGAGCCACCAGGGCAGACCCCTAGAACCTCATCTATTATTTAAACTGCTAAAAAGCTTACAAAGTTGACTCAACAGATAATGATTCTGTATAAAAGATATGGATAAAAGGGTTTATAAAGTTAGGATTATGCATTATCTTTCATCCTGCTCTAGGAATTTATTTGTGGGTAAGCACTAGGGAGAGAGTCATGAAGTCAGTTTTATGGTGCAATTAAATTATGCTGCATTAAAGGAATTCTTTATGGAAGGAAAAAGGTATTTCTTTACTGGCTGGAACTTCTGTGAAGTACTCTGACAGTACTCTGATATCTCATCTAAATCAGATATTCTCAATAGCTGGCAATTTTTAAAAATTGAATTATAATTGATTTAAAGTATTGCGTTGGTTTTAGGTTTAAGGCACTGTGATTCACTTTTTTTTTTTTCCAGATTATATTCCATTATAGGTTTTTACAAGATATTGAGTCAGATTCCCTGTGCTGTATAGTAAATGCTTTTTGCTTGTTTATTTTAGGCAGAGTAGTTTATATCTGTTAATTCCATACTCTTCCGCACCCCTTCGGTAGCCATAAGTTTGCCTTCTGTTTCTGTGAGTCTGTATCTGTTTTGTATACAGATTCATTTGTATTATTTTTTAAATTCCACACATAAGTGATGCCATATAGTATTTGTCTGTCTCTGTCAATAGCAGGCAATTTTAGCCTCTAAAATAAATTTGGCAATGTCTGGTAATTTTATTCTGTATTTTACTATCACATTTAGCTTGGACCAGGATATCTTTTAAAGCCCTGATAACTTTAAAAAGTAACTGATGATTTCAACTCTCCTCTTCCACCACCAAACAAACAAACAAAATGAAACAGAGCCTTCTTTCCCCTCTACCTCCTGTACATGCCTGCTGCCTAGAATGTCCTCTCCTCCCCACACTCAACTTTTTTGGGGGGGGCACCCTGTGTGGCTTGTAGGATCTTAGTTCCCTGACCAGGGATTGAACCTGGGGCCCTAGCTGTGAGAGCAATGAGTTTTAACCACTGGACCTCTAGGGAATTCCTCCACATCCAACACTTCTCTACCTGGCCTACTTCCAGATGACTTTCAAGAACCAGGCGCTCTGTACAGTGCTGCTGGGCACAGCTGCAACACTGTGCATGCCCCTCTGGTTTTATGTCATTTGTTTATGTGCTTGTCTGTGACCGTTTATCATTTGTTCAGATAGACTACTGAATGAGTACTGCCGGTAAGGCCTTCTTTCAGGGGAAAGTGAGTGCAAGTGTTAAGGTAGGGATCTCTAAATGGCTTGTTCCTTGGAGACCCAGCAGAAAGTTTGACAACTGCAGCTTTTCAGGAGATGCCTAGTTTATGCAGGAATAAATGACTCACAGGTGAGGGCCGCTGAGAATTTGCCACTTTGGGATTCTAGGGCTTGTATTCAGAGAAACGATTCTTCTGGATCAGGTAGTTAAAACTGTTCAACTCACTCTCCAATTAGAAGCTGGTTGGCTGGTTTTGTTTTGTTTGTTTGTTTGTTTGCTTTAATGACTGAGGGCTGGCAAGCTGTTTGCACGCAGATAGCGATTGGTTCTTAGTGAGTTCCAATCTTTTGAACCATTTGGGGGTTCATTCTGAACTTATCTTTTTTGAAAAGTAGTATCCTAGTAGTGGTATCTTTCCTCCCCTACTTTCACATATTCTGTTATTATACATTTCAAATATTTGGAAAAAATAGTACAATGAAGAGCTATGTACTATTTCCCTAGATTTATCAGTTGCTAATATTTTCTGTATTTGTTCTCTCTTTCCAGATATATCTTTCAAACCATTGAAAAGTATGACATCTTGCCCTAAACCACTTCAGCATGAATCTCCTAAGCAAAAGAGCATTGTTTTAAATAACCTCAGTATTATCCTCACATCTAAAACTATAACATGGATACAGTAACATCCAATTTAGAATCTATATTTGAATTTAACTGTTTCCTTCTCTTTCCAGATATATCTTTCAAACCATTGAAAAGTATGACATCTTGCCCTAAACCACTTCAGCATGAATCTCCTAAGCAAAAGAGCATTGTTTTAAATAACCTCAGTATTATCCTCACATCTAAAACTATAACATGGATACAGTAACATCCAATTTAGAATCTATATTTGAATTTAACTGTTTCCAAATTGTCCTTTTATAGGATTTTTTGACCTCCTTTATCTACTCAAGTTTCATATATTTTGTTTGTTATGTGTCTTTGTATGCATGCTCAGTTGCTCAACTCTTGTGACCTCCAGGCTCCTCTGTCCATGGGATTATCCCAGCAATACTGGAGTGGGTTGCCGTTTCGTCTTTCAGGGGATCTTCCCAATCTAGGGATCGAACCTGTGTCTCCTGCAGCTCCTGTGCTGGCAGGTGGATTCTTTACTGCTGGGTCACTTGAAAAGCCCTTATTACATGTCTTTAGACTCTTAATTTAGAGTCTCTCTCCATGCTTTTTGGGTTTCCCCTGTGCCTCAGCTGGTAAAGAATCCGCCTGCAATGAGGGAGACCTGGTTTCAATCTCTGGGTTGGGAAGATCCCCTGGAGAAGCGAAAGGCTACCCACTCCAGTATTCTGGCCTGGANTTAGAGTCTCTCTCCATGCTTTTTGGGTTTCCCCTGTGCCTCAGCTGGTAAAGAATCCGCCTGCAATGAGGGAGACCTGGTTTCAATCTCTGGGTTGGGAAGATCCCCTGGAGAAGCGAAAGGCTACCCACTCCAGTATTCTGGCCTGGAGAATTCCATGGACTATATAGTCCACGGGATTGCAAGCAGTCAGACACGACTGAGTGAGTTTCACTTCACTTCACACCATGCTTTTTACTGGGGTATTGATTTGCCTTTAATGTGGAAAGTACCACAGTTTGTATTTGTTTATTTCACCCAAATTGGAATCAGACTATATATTTTGGCAAGACTATTAATACAGATGGTGTTGTGCAATTGCCATTTCATCATGCCAGGTAGCACATACTTTGTTTGTCTTACTACTGGTGATGATGCATCAGACCACTTGCTTAAGACTGTTCTGTCAGATCGCTCCCTATGGATATACATTTCATCCTGTGTTGCCCAATCACTTTTCACCTAATAATTTTAGCAGTCATTGGTGAACCTTTCTAGAGTCAATTGTTACATTTTTTTATTTCAATAGTATAATTTTTATATCTATTACTTATTTTGTATTAATTAGTTGGCATTTGTATATAAAGAACTCCAAACTGATCCCCTTACCCTGCTTTAGGGTATATTTATGTGGACTCAATGAAGCCTTTTTCCTTTGTTTCAGGGTGTTATAATCTATCATCATCACACTATTCTTATTCTTAATCCTCTGCTGCTGCTGCTGCTAAGTCGCTTCAGTCGTGTCTGACTCTGTGTGACCCCATAGGCGGCAGCCCACCGGGTTCCGCCATCCTTGGGATTTTCCAGGCAAGAACACTGGAGTGGGTTGCTATTTCCTTCTCCAATGCATGAAAGTGAAAGTGAAGTTACTCAGTCGTGTCCGACTCAGCGACCCCATGGACTGCAGCCCACCAGGCTCCTCCATCCATGGGATTTTCCAGGCAAGGGCACTGGAGTGGGGTGCCATTGCCCCTCAATTCAGCTCATTGGTGTTCTTTCAAGTAGGATCCTGTGTTCTCCTGAAACATCCCCGTTAGTGTATACCTACTTGGTTTACCTTGTGCTTTCTTTGCCCCGACCTGGAATGAGCCCCTCAGTGGAGAAGGTAGTTAGAAGCCAAGATTTCAGCTTTATTTGAACTCACTGCTTCCAGTTCTTTCACATAAACAAAACTGTTCAACTCAAAGGCAGCATACCAGAGGCCAGTATCTTATTGTTAGATTATAAAACACAGCATGTTAACTCAGTTATTGTAACAATTTCAGGTATCATTTAGGATAGAAGCAAATAATTTCCTAGAAATTGTTTTCCTGCACTTGTAGTAACCCTTTGCCTGTAACATATATCTAGATTGCTGAATCTTTTGTAATAAACGAACTGAAGGAGGAATTCTCTGGCAGTCCAGTGGTTAGAACTTGACACTTTCACTGCTGTGACCTGGATTCAGTCCCTGGTTGGGAACTAAGGTCCTGCAAGCCTTGTCGTGGCCAAACATAAGTAAATAAATAAATAAAATCTGAATAAATATAGGGACCTTCTTAAATGGAGAGTTTAAAAATAAATCATTGTACTAATCTGTTGCTGTATCTCCCGTAATTCTTCAAGTGTGATCAGTGTACAGTGTAGCAAGATCACACATGGACAAATGATCCACTCAAAGTGACAAGATAGGCTAATGGATTCTAACGTTTAACAGAGGATGAAGAATTCATTGATGTGGTTTTAATGTCCCATAAGCATTAAACACCTTGTGTTTGTAGAATTTCTAATAGTCTTCTTCTTAAACTCTACTTTCCTCTAGTCTTTCTGCGTGTTAGCAAGGAATAGGTCATTCTCGTGTGCATGCGCTCTCACTCGCGTCCAACTCTTTGCGATTCCGTGGATTCTAGCCCACCAGACCCCTCTGTCCAGGGCTTTTTCCAGACAAGAACACTGGAGTGGGTTGTCATTCCCTCCTCCAGGGCACTTGCAGGGGTTGAACCTGTGGCTCCTGTGTCTCCCGCTTTGGCAGGCGGATTCTTTACCGCTGAGCCTCAGACCCGGTCAGGCCTCATTTCTTGTCAAATTATTTGCCTCAGCAAAGCGGTCAGCTCTTTGGTGGGTGCCACGAAAGCCAAAACCATGGAGAAGAGCTAGTTTCTCAAATGAGTTTCTCCGGGGTCCATCATCACGTGCAATGTGACATCTGGTGTGCCACTCACTTCTGTGGTTGTGCCCTGGGATGGGTTCAGAGGCCAGCTCTGTGTGACCTCACCCCTTTCTCTGCATTGCACAGCTGAATGCAGGAAGTGAGAGGGATGAATCAACTTATATTCAATTGAATTTGTTTCAAATATAAATTAATATCCCACTTGATTTATTTTTAGATCTTCCCTGATGGCTCAGATGGCAAAGAATCTGCCTGCAATGCTGGAGACCTGGGTTCGAACCCTGGGTTAGGAAGATCCTTTGGAGAAAGGCACGGCAGCCCTCATTAGTATTCTTGCCTGGAGAATCCCATGGACAGAGGAGCCTGCTGGGCTATGGTCACAAAAGAGTTGGACACAAAATAGTGACTAACACACTGATTTATTTGTGAAAAATTCATGACTTTCAGCATACTGCAACTGAGAATTCTTGTAATGCACTGTGAGCTTCTTAGACGGGAACTGAGCCTTTTCTGTCTTGAATCCCTGCGCTTGGCACAATGCATGGTGCTAGGCAGGCACCCTCAAATATTTGTTGACTTGAACTTTGCTTCTTAATTAGTGAATGTTTCATAAACTTCTCTCCAATGACTTATGCTATTACATAAGTTTTGTGTACACAGGTTGCTTTGAAATGTGGGGAAAAAATATATACATATAATCAGTAAAGTCATGTCATTTCTAGGGCTGTTCTACAAAGTATTTTAACCAGTGATAAGGTAGCTGAACTGGAAGATTAGTACTAGGTGGGATTTTACATCTTGAGAGCCACCTTAGTGAAGAGAGAACTCTTTTCCCTTTGGCTTTGTGGTTTATTACAGGATATTGAACATACTTCCCTGTGTTAGATGACTAAGACTTTGTCCATCCTATATATAATAGTTTGCACCTGCTAATCCCAAACTCCCAGGCTATCCTTCCCCGACCTCTCTTCCTGCTCAGCAACCACAAGCCTATTCTCTGTATCTGCGGACCTGTTAGAAAGGAGAAGTTTGGATTGTCTATAGACTGGGCTGTGGAGAGCATTTTGAATGCAAGAAGACTGTTTTCCCTGTAAAATATCACTTTGTGTTCTTCTTACTGCCTTTCTTCTGGGCCCCCAGGGGCCTCTGTTGCTTGAATCCTCCCTCCTTTATCCTGACCCCTGCCTGTGTCCCAGCCTCGCTGCCCTTATGGTGAGGAAGAGATTGTGGTAGGTGTGTGTGTGTGTGTGTGTTGGCCGTTTCAAAGTACATTGATTGTTAATTATTATTATTATTGACAACTGTGACTTGATGTTTCCTCTGTAAACCGAAAAAGCATCCTGCCCTTGACATCATTTTTTTTAATTCCTCTCCTGTCTTCATGTATGATATAGCTGATAGAACAGAAAATCCTGTTAGCAATACTTTCAAATTAAAGCCAGAAGAATAGATGATGAAATGTACGAAAGTGCACAGAGTTGAACAGAATTCTTTTCTGTTTGGGTGTTCTTGACCTTGAAAATTGTAAAATTCTTGCAACCAGAATCCTTTTGGATATCTATGTAAAGAGAACTAGATGTGGACCCAGAGCCTCTGACTTACAGCCTTAACTGTGTCCTTTACTTGAGATGGAGCATTTTGACTCAGCAACTCTAGGTCATAATTTCTACTCAAGAATATTCCCCGTTATATATATTCCCTCAAAAAATGTAGAAATAAAAGAACAAATGTCACACTGTTTTTGAAAAGCTTAGAGATAGGCTGTAGAACTATAATAAATATTGCTATTAGAATAATTTAATACAATTTAACATTTAATAAATAATAAATTATTTGTACCTCACTAAAAAACCAGTCTATATAATAGGATTATGTTACTACCTCTCCCCCTGGTTAACAAGGTGAGGAGTATGCCTGGCTCATCATAGGCAGTCAGTAAATGGTAATTATTATTGTTATACTAACTATTTCATAACCTGTTCTTCCAAACTTGAAACTAAATCCTTTCTTTCAGTTGCCATTCCCAGGGAAGGGTTCTGCTTTTAAACTATGCTGGGTGCTCACAATTCTATTCTCATCTCAGAGAAACAGACAGTCTTCCTTTCAGAATATTATAAGACCCTCAGTACAGCACTTCCAGGGTTTCCCTGGTGGCTTAGGGGAAAAGAATCTGCCTGCCAGTGCAGGAGATGTGGGTTCCTTCCCTCTGGCGGAAAAATACCCTGGAGAAGGAAATGGCAACCCCCTCCGGTATTCTTGTCTAGGAAACCCCATGGGCAGGGGAGCCTGGAGAGTTGTGCTCCATGGGGTCACAAAAGAGTCGGACACGACTTAACAACTAAACAACAACAATATCATTCATATCCTGTATCATCCTTAACACCCTTCTTATACCTTAGGGCTCTCACATGAAATCCAGGGTCCCTTTCCCCATTACATTTTGTTTCTAGTTTCTCCTCCAAAGTTAACTCTAAGTCTTTTTTTTTTTTCCCAGTGGGGGAGGGATATTTTTATACCTTGCAGAACTAGTGATCAAAGAAAAAGCAAGATCATTTACCTAAATGGGAAGGGAATCTAGAAAAGAGGGGATATATGTATACATATCACTGATTCACTTTGCCTCACAACAGAAACTAACACAATATTGTAAAGCAACTATACTCCAACAAAAAACGGATTCATGTCAATGTATGCCAAAACCAATACAGGACTGTAAAGTAAAATAAAGTAAAAGTAAAAATTAAAAAAAAAAAGAAAAAGAAAGTAAAAAATTGATCAATTAATTCAATTCTCAGCTTCTTGTTCTGATAGCTTCATACATACAGATTCCATCCAAACACATGAACTACAGAGATCAAATGTCCCAGCATAAACTTCTACACCCTTAGCACTTAGAACTGTCACATAATTCTACAAGGGGCTCCAATGTAGAGTGCTACAGGCTGCAATATCCACAGACCTCACATTCTGAGAACCCAAAACTATCCAATAAGAAGCAGGCGGCTCACTCACGAGGATACGATTCCATGGTTTTGTCCATGTCCATGGCAGGTAACTCGGTGCTGTTGGGATTCTTGGAAGTGTTCATATTCGTTTCATACTGAACAAATAACGCAAATAAAACAATCATGACAACTTCCAGGCCAATGGCCATGACAGGAAACATGACCCTCATGTTTGCGGCAAAGGACAGAGGCATACTGCGGGCTTCACGGGCTGTGGGAGGCTGATAAGGACAGAGCGGCTGCTCTGCGTGTGGAATTAGGCTATAAGCTCGAGGCGCTCCAGTGACGCTGCAAGAAAAAAAAGGGGCAAGACTGGTGAAAACGCCCATCCACTGGAGAAAACTATGCTATGTAATCAGATTGCTATAAATGCTGGTTTGAAGAAAATACAGTACAGATAGACAGTAGCCAGCTGACAGAAATGATCCTTTGCACACAAGTGTCTAAACTCTTTTTTCCTTCTATTACATTTTAAAATAAAAAATGTTGTACACCAAAATGATTAAGTTATGTGTATATATATATATATATATATTTATATACATCAAAGTATATATAAGTCCCTTGGAGAACAAGGAGATCAAACCAGTCAACCCTAAAGGAAATCAACCCTGAATATTCATTGGAACGTCAGTTCAGTTCAGTTCAGTCACTCAGTTGTGTCCGACTCTTTGTGACCCCATGGACTGTAGCACTCCAGGCCTCCCCGTCCACCACCAACTCCCAGAGCTCACTCAAACTCATGTCCACTGAGTCAGTGATGCCATCCAACCACCTCACCCCCTGTCACCCCCTTCTCCTCCTGCCCTCAATCTTTCCCAGCACCAGGGTCTTTTCAAATGAGTCAGTTCTTTGCATCAGGTGGCCAAAGTATTGGAGTTTCAGCTTCATCATCAGTCCTTCCAATGAATATTCAAGACTGATTTCCTTTAGGATGGACTGGTTGGATCTCCTTGCAGTCCAAGGGACTCTCAAGAGTCTTCTCCAACACCACAGTTCAAAAGCATCTATTCTTCAGCACTCAGCTTTCTTCACAGTCCAACTCTCACATCCATACATGACTACTGGAAAAATCATAGCCTTGACTAGATAGACCTTTTTGGCAAAGTAATGTCTCTGCTTTTAATATGATGTCTAGGTTGGTTATAACTTTCCTTCCAAGGAGTAAGCGTCTTTTAATTTCATAGCTGCAATCACCATCGGCAGTGATTTTAGAGCACCCCCTCAAAATAAAGTCTGCCTCTGTTTCCACTGTTTCCCCATCTATTTGCCATGAAGTGATGGGACCAGATGCCATGGTCTTAGTTTTCTGAATGTTGAGCTTTAAGCCAACTTTTTCACTCTCCTCTTTCATTTTCATCAAGAGTCTCTTTAGTTCTTCTTCACTTCCTGCCGTAAGGGTGGTATCATCTGCATATCAGAGGTTATTGATACTTCTGTCAATCTCTATTCCAACTTGTGCCTCTTCCAGCCCAGCGTTTCTCATGATGTACTCTGCATATAAGTTAAATAAGCAGGGTGATAATGTACAGCCTTGACATATTCCTTTTCCTATTTGGAGCCAGTCTGTTGTTCCATGTCCAGTTCTAACTGTTGCTTCCTGACATACATAGAGATTTCTCAAGAGGGAGGTCAGGTGTTCTGGATTCACTGGATGGACTGATGCTAAAGCTGAAGCTCCGATACTTTGGCTACCTGCTGTGAAGAACTGACTCATTAGAAAAGACTCTGATGCTGGGAAAGATTGAGGGCAGGAGCAGAAGTGAGTGACAGGGGATGAGGTGGTTGGATGGCATCACTGACTCAGTGGACATGAGTTTGAGCACACTCCAGGAGATAGTGAAGGACAGGGAAGCCTGATGTGCTACAGTCCATGGGGTCACAAAGAGTTGGACATGACTGAGCAACTAAACAGCAGAAGCAAAATGATTATTTTATACACACACACACACACACACACACACACACACATACATGTATTCTTTCTTAGATTCATTTCCCATATAGATTGTTACAGAGTATTGATTAGAGTTCCCCTTGCTATACAGCAGATTTTTATTATTCATCTATTTTATAATAGTAGTGTGTACATGTCAACCCCAATCTCCCAATTTTTTCCTCTCCCCTACTTTCTCCTTTAGTAATCATAAGTTTATTTTTTACATTTTTGAAAATGGCTATTTCCACTGTTCCTTCCCAGGAGGCTCTATAGGAGTAGATTCAGAGGTTTAACTTTGGGAACACATAGGTATATTCCCCACTTTGATTTCTGGTTTTGCAGTGGCCCAAAGGGTGCTCAAGATAATTCCAACAGACAATAAATGCAAAGTACTCATTTTGATAAACTCTACATGAGGTTGTAAAACACCAAGTAACAGAGAATTCCCTGATAGTTCAGTGATGAGGGCTTCATGCTTCTACTGCAGGGGGAAACCCTGATTGGGTTTCCCCAGGTTCAATCCCTGGCTGGGGAACTAAGACCCCAAAAATCGCACAGGGCAGCCAAAAAAATACAAAAATTAAAAGAAAATGATCGTCCCTCATAAAAAAAATTCATCAAGTAGCAAATTATACATTGTACGGAAATCTAAACAATATCAGAAATCCATGTGATTTTAAACTATTCCAAAAAATGAGAAATATTGGAGTATTTATTAGATATTGAGAAGTTCAGATGTGTTGCCCTTTTGATTATTTCAATGCCCTTTGCATTGAAATAAGCTCAGCCATCTGTGATCTGGGGAAAGTACTTCGGCTCTTCACTCAAGCTGTTCTCTCTCAGCATCTGGAGCATTCTTTCCACACACTCTTTCCCCATACCTCATGCACATCATTCTTAGTTCTTAAAATGTTTCTTCCTTCACTCCCAGTTTTACACAACTTCTCACAATCATCTCTCACTGAATCATGATCTCTTCTTTCACAGCACTTCTTACAATTAGTTGGTTGTGTGTGCTGTGTTATGTGGTGTGTGTTGTTTAGATGACATTTTAAAAAGTGGCTGCCCCCCTGGCTGGCTTGTTGCGTTCTGAGGACCAGGGCTGTATCTTTGTTGCAATCATTTGTTATCTAGAGTCACTGCCGTGTCCAGCATGCAGTGGACAATTGATAAATACCATTTAGATGAATTAAGTTCAAGACAGACTGGAAGGGGGCAAAAAGCTCAGAAGGCAGTCCAAATGGTATGCAGAAGGGCGACAGAGACAACTTCATTTCACAAACGGCTTTTAAATTATGGTGTGTAGAACCGCAGCTGTGACCTGAATATCGCTGTTTGCTCTCTCATAATTCTGATCAGCGAGGGCTTAGGACCTCTGTGGCTCAAAGAAAAGTGAAGTCAAGCCCAATGTGTGAAGCTTAGAAGGACCAAAGATGGCATAAAAGGTGCGTGGCACCCAATGTGCACACTCTTCAAGAGTTGAGACATAGTTGACATCCCCTTTTTGAGGAGGTCACTTCTTGCTACTTTCAGAATTTTCAGACCGTTTGACTAATATAAGAAATGCTGCTATGGACATTCATGCACAAGTTTTTGTAGATATATTAATATGTTTCTATTTCTTTGGGGTATATATAGAGGGGTGGAGTTTCTAAGTCACATGATAACTATGACTGATCATTTGAGGAACTACTAGGCTGTATTCCAAAGTGGCTGCACCATGGGAACCCACGCCAGTATTCTCGCCTGGAAAACTCCACTGACAGAGGAGCCTGGAGGGCTACAGTCCACGGAGTCACAAAGAGCTGGACGTGACTAAGCACGACCAGGTGGCTGCACCGTTTTATGCTCCCACCAGGAGCACATGGGAGTTCTGTTTCTCCATGCCCTCATCAACACTTGCTGTTGTCTGAATTTTTGACCCAGCCATTCATTCCAGTGGGTATGAGGTGCTATGTCCTTGTGGTTTTGATTTGCATTTCCCTGATAACTAATGATGTTGAACATCTTTTCATGTGCTTTGACCATTTGCATATCTTAAATGTCTGCTCAGATCCTTTGCTCATAATTTTTTTAAAGTGTTGCACCAATTCAGGTTCTTGACAGAACTTTGTCACTAACTCAGATACCATATAAAGTGAGTCTCAAACTGCCTTGTCATAATTTTTCTCATCTTTAATGTGGCTGAGGACTCTTTTCCATCTCAAGAAGTTGTAAAGACTAGGTAAGAGAGAATATATGCAGGCACTTTATAAATGAAAAAGAGATGAGAAATCTAGGTTATTAAAAAACTAACAAAGTGGGAAATGTATAGGGCAGTCTGGGGGGAAATTTTGAACCTTGGTATAAGTACAAGTACACCAAGGATAAGCTGGAAAAATAAAAACATACTATTTAAGTGATAAAACTACTAAAGTGTTGATATCTTATCAACATTAGAAATCAGAAGAGATTTTAAAAGTTTCTATTTTGAATAATTTTAGGTTTAGTATAAAAATGTTAGGTTTATCTCTGTTGTAAGACAAAAGAGTTCCTTATTATCTTTCACGCAGTTTTTTCTAAAGTTGTCACCTAATGTAATCATAACATAGTGGTCAAAATCAGGCAGTTAACACTGGGACAATACTGATGCTCCCCTGTCCATGGGGTTCTCCAGGCAAGAATACTGGACTGGGTTGCCATGCCCTCCTCCAGGGGATCTTCCCAACCCAGGGATCAAACCCAGGTCTCCTGCATTGCAGGAGGATTCTTTATCATCTGAGCCACCAAGGAAGCCCAAGAATACTGGAGTGGGTAGCCTACCCCTTCTCCAGGGGATCCTCCCAAATCAGGGATCAAACTGGGGTCTGCTGCCTTGCAAGTGGATTCTTTACCAGCTGAGCTGCCGGGGAAGCCCACAATACTGACATTACAACACCATCAGCCCCAGACTTTGTTTGCTAGTGTCTGTCTATTCCAAAGTTCAATCCATGGTCCCACGTTGCCTGTGGTCATCGTGTCTTTTTAAACTCTTATCTACAAGAGTTTCTCAGTTTCTCCCTGTTTCTGATGATCCTGATGTTTTCGAAGAATGCTGGTCAGGTGTTTTGCAGAATGGGGTTTGCCAGACATTTCCTCGTGACTAGATGGGGTTATGGATTTTAGGGCTAACTACTCCAGAGGTGAAATGCGCTTCTTCTTCCGTTGTATCACAGAGTGAGTGATATGGATATGTTTTATCACTGGAGATATTACTCTTGGCTACATGGTTAATGTGGAGAAGAAGTTGGATGTTGAGAAATTTTCACCTCCCCCCCATAGTCTTGCCAAGAAAAGATTAGGTCCCACATATGTTTCCCTAAATTCACTCTTAATAAAATGCAGCAGCTGCTATTCCACTGTACAAAATTAAAAAACAAAAAGAATAAAAGAGAAGGAGGTGGGTGGGAGAGAAATTTGCATCTGCGTTCCAGGGAGATCCCGCCTGATCAGGGCCTTGGCAGTTGGGCACAAGGGAGGGGACAGCCGAGATGAAAGGCCGGTCGAGTAACCAGGCCTGGTGCTGAGCAAGCTGCCTTCCAAAGATAAGGTGAGAACTGAAGAGCCTCCCCGAAAGCATGACTACCTTTTTTTTTTTTCCTTCCAGAACTTGGTCCTTTCCTGACTGTGTTTTATCAAGGTGCCTCAGCTCACTGGGCTTCAGGCCCTAATGCATCTTTCCAGTAAGAAAGATGGCCTTTAGTGGCCTTTTGAACAAACACCGATACCTGATAGCTGCCAGGCTACTTAGAATCCTTTACACTGTCCAACAAGGTAGGTCTGCTTATTACTGCTATCGTAAAATGGAGACACTATTAATAAATGACTCCCAAAGTCTAATGGCATTTAGAATAATCCCAGGGCTCAGATAAGAATGCAGTCTATCTGGCTGTTGCTCCTTTTCTTTGGCTAGTAGATGTTGATGCTCTCTTCCTGAATCGTTCAGGTATTACTGACCTTAATGACAAGGATTTCAGAGACGTGGCGGTAGTAAAAGAAAGAATGGAGTGGGTTAGGGAGAAAATGGGAAAGCAAAACGGAAGGAGTTAATAAATACAACAATTGGAGGGGCCTCCCTGGTGGTCTGGCGTGAGCCTCATGCTTCCAATGCAGGGGGCACGGGTCTGATGCCTGGCTGAGTATTTAAGATCCCGTATCCCCTGCGGTGTGGAGCAAAACAAAACAATTTGAAATTTCCTTGCAAAGGAAAAAAATGAAAAAGAAAAAGTTTATCAAGTGACCAAAATGAATTGGGAACCAGAGAACAGATGCCGTGATTGGCCTTGGATGGAGTAAGACGGTTTTCCCATTTGAACAAGAGGGAAGAAATGAATATATATGTATATATGGCTGATGGATAACATTTTTTTTCCACTATAAAAAGGAACAAGGTCTTTAGATAGAGAAAAGATGTTCTTTTTGGTTTCACCAAACCACATTTCACATGACTTTCCATCTTTGTAAATGAATGATTTTTATTGGCTATAGCATCCCATTTGATAAGAGGTCTATGCCCACAGTGTATTTTTTAAAAATGAAGAATATGAGACAGAGGTGCTATGTAGCCCACTAACCCTAAATATTTTATGACCTCCACAATTACAAAAAGTTCCTCAAATAGAGAACTATCTTCTGGTTGCTAAGGGGGAAGGGGCGTGGGAGAGGGAAGGATTGGCAGTTTGGGGTTAGCAAATGCAAACTAGTGTGGACAAAAGCAAGCTCTTTCTAAATAACAAGCCAGGCTCTACTCAACACTCTGTAACAACAAAAATGAGAAAAGAATCTGAAGAATAAAATTATGTACACGTGTATCTGAATCAGGTTGTTGTACACTGAAAACAAACTCAACATTAAAAACCCATTCTGTTTTAATATAAAATAAATATTAAATTTAAAAAGAACAGAAAAGAAATGCCAAGGGAATTGCCCTCAGCCTCGTGACTTGGTGTCACATCCCTGGAGCTTGAAGAGCTTTGGAGCCTAAGGCTGAAATGTGATGGAGCTGAGGGGACTGGGGGAGGTGCCAGCAAATGGGCCCCGCTTGGACCTGGGGTGCCTGGTCTCCTGTGCGTGGCGCCCCAACCTCCAGGCGGGCCCTCCAGGTGGGCCCCCTGCGGCTCAGCCACGCCTAGTGCCCTGAGAGGATGATGGACCTTGGAAAGTCGCCTGGCCTCCGTGACTCCCGGTACTGCTGTTCCCACTGGCAACCGTCTTCCTCAGGGTCCCCCCACCTAAGTAGGACAGCACCCCACGCCTCGAAGTTTGCACAGGACTTTGGATTTATTTGGGCAGGGAGTGAAGTCTAAGGGGGGCAAAAGCAATGAGCTCCTAGATGGGACACATTCTAAAAATGTCTACAACCCTTGAACACAACTGTGTCTAGGGCTCAAGTTGACCTGGGAATCTCAGTGGGAAATGAAAATGTGCTGCTTCCTTGTGGACATTTTCTGTAACTACAGCTATAAAGATGGGGCCTGGGGACACGTCATATTCGAGAAGGCACCTGCTGGGCTGTAAAGACCACCCGCCCTGAAGAATGTCCTGTGGTAGGTAACCGGAAAAGAATTCAGAGAGGCTGTCCTTAAAACAGCCGGTGTCAGAAGGTCATTTTAACTCACAGGGTTTTTCTTTCTGTGTTTGTTTTTTAAAGCATGTGAAAAGATGCTCAGTGTGGCTCATGATTCAGTTCAGTCGCTCAGTCGTGTCCTATTCTTTGTGACCACATGGACTGCAGCATGTCAGGCTTCCCTGTCCATCACCAGCTCCCGGAGCTTGCTCAAACTCATGTCCATTGAGTCGGTGATGCCAAGCATCTCATCCTATGTCGTCCCCTTCTTCTCCTGCCTTCAGTCTTTCTCAGCATCAGGATCCTTTCCAGTGAGTCAGTTCTTCGCATCAGGTGGACAGATCATTGGAGCTTCAGCTTCAGCATCAGTCCCTCTAATGAATATTCAGGACTTTAGGACTGACCCATGATTAAACAAAAGCAAATCAAACTGAAGTAGGGTAGCACCTCCCACCAGTAAGAATGCCCATCATCCAAAAGCCTAGAAAAAATAAATGCCAGAGAGGGCGTGGAGAAAGGGAACCCTCTTACAGTGTTTCGGGGAATGTAAATTGACAACAGGCAGGATGGAGAAAAATATGTGTCAGTCACTCCATCGTGTCCAACTTTTTGGGACCCCATGGGCTGTAGTCCGCCAGGCTCCTCTGTCCATGGAGTTCTCCAGGCAAGAATACTGGAATGGGTTGCCATTCTCTTCTCCAGGGGATTTTCCCAACCCAGGGGTTGAATCCAAGTCTCCTGCATTGCAGACATATTTTTAACCTTCTGAGCCACTAGGGAAGCCCCATAAAGCAGTATGGAGGTTCTTTAATCAACTAGAAAGAGACCTACTGCAGGAACTGAGATGCCACTCCTGGGCCTGTATGTGGAGAAAAACCATAATCAGAAAAGAGGCTTGCACCACAACCTTCACTGAAGCACGTTTTACAATAGCCTAGATGTGGGAGCAATCATAATCTCCATCTTCAGATGAACAGATTAAAAAGAAGCTATACACATATATACATATATAATGCAATATAGTCAGCCATTAAAAAAAATGAATAATGCCACTCTCAGCAACATGAATGGACCTGGAGATGGTCATAATGGGTGAAGGAAGTCAGAGAAAGAGAAAGAGATTTGAATACAGTTTTTAAGTAGAATCTAAAAATCGTTGCAAATGAACTCATTTTGAAAACAGAAAGACACTCAAGGACTCAAAAAACAAAATTATGGTTGCCAAAAAGAAGCGATGGAGTAGGGAGAGATGCGGAAACTGAAATTAACATATGCCCAGTAATACAAACGCAAAGTGAATCAGCACAGACGTACTGTCTAGCACATGGACGTCTACTTGGCACTCTGTAATACCTGCATGGGAAAAGAATCACACGAGAGTAGATGTACGTTCATGTGTAACTGAATCAGGTTGCTGTACACCAAAACAAACATGGCAAATCCACTCTATTTTAATATCAAATACAACTTACATTTTATTTAAGAGAGTGAAAAAGTTGCCTTAAAGCTCAACATTCAGAAAACTAAGATCATGGCATCTGGTCCCTCACTTCATGGCAAACAGATGGAGAAGCAATGGAAACAGAGGCAGATTTTATTTTGGGAGGCTTAAAGATCACTGCAGATGGTGACTGTAGCCATGAAATTAAAAGACGCTTACTCCTTGGAAGAAAAGTTATGATCAACCTAGACAGCATATTCAAAAGCAGAGACATTACTTTGCCAACAAAAGTCCATCTAGTCAAAGCTATGGTTTTTCCAGTGGTCATGTATGGATGCGGGGAAGGCAATGGCACCCCACCCCAGTACTCTTGCCTGGAAAATCCAATGGACGGAGTAGCCTGGTGGGCTGCAGTCCATGGGGTCACTAACAGTCGGACAGACTGAGTGACTTCACTTTCACTTTTCTCTTTCATGCATTGGAGAAGGAAATGGCACCCCACTCCAGTATTCTTGCCTGGAGAATCCCCGGGATGGGGGAGCCTAGTGGGCTGCCGTCTATGGGGTCACACAGAGTCGGACACGACTGAAGTGACTTAGCAGCAGCAGCAGCATGTATGGATGTGAGAGTTGGACTATAAAGAAAGCTGAGCGCCAAAGAATTGATACTTTTGAACTGTGGTGTTGGAGAAGACTCTTGAGAGTCCCTTGGACTGCAAGGAGATCCAACCAGTCCATCCTAAAGGGGATCAGTCCTGAATATTCATTGGAAGGACTGATGTCGAAGCTGAAAGTCCAATACTTTGGCCACCTGATGCAAAGGACTGACTCGTTTGAAAAGACCCTGATGCTGGGAAAGACTGAAGGCAGGAGGAGAAGGGCACGACAGAGGATGAGATGCTGGATGGCATCACCGACTCAATGGACATGAGTTTCAGTAAACTCCAGAGGTGGTGCTGGACAGGGAGGCCTGGCGTGCTGCAGTCCATGGGGTCTCAAGGAGTCCGACACAGCTGAGTGACTGAACAGAACCGAACTGAAAAGTTTACAAAGAAGACGGAGAAAGGACAAATGGTGTTCCCCTCAGGCCTCGGTGACCAGGGCTGGCATCACATGCCTGGAGTCTGAACAGCCTTGGAACCTCAGGCTGGACTGTGGCGGAGCTGAGGGACCTGGGGAGGAGGTGCCAGCAAAGGAGCCCCTTTGGGACCTGGAGCACCTGGTCCCGTGAATGGGACCTCGACCTCCAGATCCAGGTGGGCCCTCTGATAGCTCAGCCACCCCTGCTGCTGCTGCTAAGTCGCTTCAGTCCTGTCCGACTCTGTGCGACCCCAGAGACAGCAGCCCACCAGGCTCCTCTGTCCCTGGGATTCTCCAGGCAAGAACACTGGAGTGGGTTGCCATTTCCTTCTCCAATGCATGAAAATGCAAAGTGAAAGGGAAGTCGCTCAGTCGTGTCCGACTCTTAGCGACCCCACGGACTGCAGCCCACCAGGCTCCTCCGTCCATAGGAGTTTCCAGGCAAGAGTACTGGAGTGGGTTGCCAGTGCCTTCTCCGAGGGGTCAACTGGCCAGAGGAATTCCAAGAGCGAAATGGAGAAGTGCTGCCGCCCTGTGGACATTTCTCGCAACTGCGACTTTAAAGCTGATCTTGCGGCCACTTGCACAAGGCCAGCCTGGCTCTAAAGCATACCTGCCTTCAAAAAGTGTCCAGTGGGGGCCTCCGCGGTGGTCCAGTGGTTGAGAACCCGACTTGCCATGAAGGAGACAAGGGTTTGATTCTGGTTCGGGGAAGATTCGCCCAAGCCGAGCCCCTCAGCCCTTGTGCAGCACTTTTTGAGCCCACGCTCTACAGCCAGCAAGCTGCAACCCCTAGGCCAGAAAGCTGAAACACTTGAAGCCAGTGAGACCCGGAGGCCGTGCTCCCAGCAAGAGGAGCCTCTGCAGTATGAAGCCTGCCCCGCACAGACAGAGAGCCCGGAGGCACCAAAGAAGACGCAGCCGGGCCCAAAAGAAATCGATTAATCAACGTGAGAGAGAATCACATGTCCTGCGATACGCAGTGGGGAAAGGTTTTCAATGCCGCCATCCCTCCGAAAGGCAGAGAACCTGTCTAGATCTGGAGGTCCAAGCCCCAGGGCTTGGCATTTGTCTCGGGGTGGCAGAAGGGTAAAGGGGCAGAAGTAATGAGAACCGAGACCTAGCACGTTCGAATCTAATCTCCAACTGAGCAACTCTACTTTCTCCAGGACTCTGCAGAACCTAGGAATTGCCGCGGGAAATGGAAAAGTGCTGCCGCCTTGTGGACACTTCCTGCAACTGCCGCTTTAACGCTGCCGCTTGGGACCATTTCCCCTTCTTTCACAAGGCCTTTAAGAATGGGTTAGGGTTAGGGTCTCTTGCCTGGAAAATCCCATGGATGGAGGAGCCTGGAAGGCTGCAGTCCATGGGGTCGCTAAGAATCGGACACGACTGAGCGAATTCACTTTCACTTTGCACTTTCATGCATTGGAGAAGGAAATGGCAACGCATTCCAGTGTTCTTGCCTGGAGAATCCCAGGGACGGGGGAGCCTGGTGGGCTGCCGTCTATGGGGTTGCACAGAGTGGAACACGACTGAAGTGATTTAGCAGAGCAGGGTTAGGGTTAAGGTTAGGGTTAGCGTTAGGGATCACTGGTCCTCAAGAAATATTTTGTGGGTCTTTCTGGTAACCCAGTGCTTAAGAACCCAACTTGCTATGCAGAGGACAAGTGTTCGACTCCTGTGGGGGAAGATCTCTCGTGGGGAGGAGCTCCTAAGCCCTTGTGCCACAGGTACTAAGCCAACGCTCTGCAGCCAAGCAGCCGCAACTCCTGAGCCAGACAGCGGAAACTAGCGAAGCCCTCGAATCCTAGAGTCTGAGCGCCCCAAGAAATACCAGTGCCCTGAGAAGTCTGCTCTACACAAACAGAAACAACCCTAGCAAAGCAAGAAAGACACAGCCCAGGCAAACGCAAACCTATAAATGAAAATGGCAGAGAGTAAGATATTCTTGAGATAGTGGGAAAAGTTTTCAAAATGGCCATCCTTCCAAAACTTGGTCTCTGGAGGTCAAATTAACACATAGGGCTTTTGTTTTGCTGTTTATATTTAGAAGAACGAGAAAAGATGCTTCATGTGAGTCATTATTATAGAACTGCATATTCAAACTAAGAGGAGGTATCACTCCTCGCAGATCACGATTACCATCATCTAAGTCTAGGAACTACACGTGGAGTGAAGGCTTGGACCAAAGGGAACTCTCCTACCAGATTTGAGGGAATGCAAAATGGCGGCTCAGAGGTTAAAGCGTCTGCCTCCAATGCGGGAGACCTGGGTTCGATCCCTGGGTCGGGAAGATCCCCTGGAGAAGGAAATGGCAACCCACTCCAGTATTCTTGCCTGGAGAATCCCATGGACAGTGGAGCCTGGTAGGCTACAGTCCACTGGGTCACAAAGAGCTGGACACGACTGAGCAACTTCACCTTCAAAATGGTAACAGCCAGGATGGAGAACAGTCAGGAAGTGCCTTAAACCCCAAAACAGAGTCGATTCAGGATCTGGAAATGCCACTCCTGGGCTTTATATGCAGACATAAATCCTCCTTAGAAGAGACACTTGCATCTCATCCTTCATGCAGGGTGCTTACAATAATCAAGATGTGGAAGCAATCAAAATGGGCACTGTCAGAGCCACAGATAAAAGAAAATGTTTAATATATCTATTGACACAGGGCAGTGTTAGGCATCCAGATGAATGACATAATGCCTTGTCCAGCATCATGGATGGACCTGCAGATGGTCATACTGTGTGAGGGCAGTCAGAGAAGGAGGAGGATCCTAAGAGATAACTTATGGGTAGAATATAAAAATCGATTCCACTGAACTCATTTTGAAAAAGAAAACAAAAAGAGACCCCGGAACACAGACTACAATCTCCTGGGTTCCAAAAAGAAGAGATGGGGCCTTAGATGGGAGAAAGAGGAGGTGGGACTTCACGAATGCTGAGTTATAGGCATGAAAAGTGAATCAGCAAGGACCTACTCTTGCACGCGAGTGTCTCCGCAGCCCTCTGTAAACTTATGTGGGAAAAGGACGCACTCAAGAGTAGATTTATGGACCTGTGTAACTGGATCCTGTTGCTGTAGCTTGAAGCATACACAATATCATAAACCTTCTGTATTTAAATCAAGCAAAAGTTAAAGTTAAAAAGAACACAGGTGAAACACCAAGGTGATTCCCTTCAGGCCTTGATAACCCTGCCTGGTGTCACATCCCTGGAGGCTGAGGCGCCGTGGAGCCTAAGGCTGGAGCGTGGTGAGGCTGAGGGGACTGGGGAGGGGGCGTCAGCAAGGGAGCCCCTGGGAAGCTGGAGCGCGTGGTCTCGCGTTCACAGGACTGGGATTCTGGATCTAGACGGGTCCTCTGACAGCTCAACCACATGTCGTGCGCCCAGAAAACGTGGTCCCGAGGTGGTCCCTATGGGCGGAGAGAGCGTTGACACGGCAGCTGGCCACCACCTCCCGCGGTGGTGGGGTTGCCAGCAGCAGCCTTCTTCTTTGATGTTTTCCAGCTGAGGGGGAAGAATAGCACCCTCAGCACTGCAGCTGGGCCACGGCTTGTCATTTGTCCCGGACTGGCAGAAGGCAAAGGAGAAAGAAGCAGCGCGCATTCGACTCTAATCTACTGCTGCGGAACAGGACTTCCTCGAGGGTTCTACTGGCCCTGGGAATCCTAGTGGTAAAGGATAAAATGCTGCTGCCTCGTGGACATTTCTTGGAACTGCAGCTTTAAAGCTGGTGCCAAGAACACTCCACCTTCATTCCCAAGGCCTGAGAGCTTTCAAGAACACCGGCTTTCTAGAAAGGTCCTGTGGGTCTTCTGGTAAACCAGGACTTAAGCGCCTAACTCACTATGCAGAGGACGAAGTGTTCCACTGCTGGTCCAGGAAGATCCCAGGTGTGGGGAGCTCCTAAGCCCTTGCGCCACTTCGGCTGAGCCCACGCTCTACGGCCAGGCAGTTGCAGCTCTGAGCTAGAGAGCTGAAGCTAGTGAGGCCCATTAATTCTGAAGCCCACGCACCCCTCTGAGACATGCCAGTGCATGAGAAGCCCGCTGTGCACAAACAGAGATGACCCTGGGACAGTAAGAAAGATGCAGCCCGGGCAAAAACAAGTCTATAAAGTGAGACAGAAAGAAAGAAAGGTGCTGCCCTAGGGAATGCAAAAATATTTTCAAAGCGCTGTCCTTCCATAATCTGGTTTCCACAGATCAAGTTAAGGCACAGGGCTTTTGTTCTGGTGTTTCAAAGCAATGGAAAAGATGCTCCATGTAGCTCTTTAGTATAGAACTGCATATCGAAACTACAATGAGGTATCATTCCTAAAAGGTCACAATTGTCATCACACAAAAGTCTAGCAATTATACCCGGCGCGAGAGCATAGAGGGAATAGAATTCTCTTTAGGGATATGAGGGAATTTAAACTAGTAATAGCCAGGATGGAGAAGTATAGGAAAGTGTCTTAATCCCCCAAACAGGCTTGCTTCAGAATTCGGCAATGTCATGTCTCGGCCTGTATGCATAGAAAAATCCTCACTGCAAGAGACACTTGCATCCTCGCCTTCATGCAGGATGCTTTACAAAAACCAAGACGTGGAAGCAACCGTCAGAGGCATAAAAGAAGGTGTCTTATATATCTATCTACATAAGGCAGTATGACTCAGGTATCCAAATGAATAATATAATGCCTTTTCCAGCGACATGGATGACCCTGGAGATGGTCATGGTGAGTGAGGGCAGACGGAGCAAGAATGAGCAGGATCCTAGGGGATGGCTTACAGATGGAATATAAAAACTGATTCCGATGCACTCATTTTGAAAACGAAAAACAGACTCCAGGACACAGACAAAAAGCTTCCGGTTTCTGAAAAGAAAAAATGGGGCAGAGGAAGAAGAAACAAGGAGGCTGGGCCTCAGGTTCACCCGGTAATATATCTGAAAAGTGAGTCAGCAAGGCCCTTCGGTCTAGCACAGAGATTTCTTCTACTCAGCACTCTGTAATACCCACGTGGGAAAAATCTGGCTGGGAGAGACTGATGTATTGGGTAACCGGATCAGACTGCCCTGGCTTGATACATGCACATCATTGTAAATCCACACTACTTTAATACAAAATAGAAACGAAATTACAAAAAGAACAGAGGAGAAACACCAAGGGTATTCCCCTCTGGCCTCCATAACCCAGGCTGGTGTTACCTCCTTGGAGCCCAGGGTTGGAGTGAGGTGGAGCTGAGGGGCCCGGGGAGGGGGCCCAGGGGAGGAGCCCCTTTTTGAGCTGGAGCATTTGCTCTCGTGTGCATGGGACTGCGACCTCCAGATCTAGACGGGTCCTCCGACAGCAGAAAACAGTGGTCCCCACTGGCAGAGAGAGAGCTGAAATGCCAGCTGGTCACCCAGCCCCCCACGGTGCGGTTGCCAGTGCCAGCCTTCTTCCTTGGAGGGTCCCTGCCTAAGGAGAAAGAAAGAGCACCCTTTGCATCGCACTATGGGCATGGCTTGGCATTCGCTGCGGGTTGGCGGAAGGTTAAGGGGAAAGAAGGAATGAGACCTGTTACCTGGCACACCCGCCTCTAATCTGCACCTGAGGAACAGGGCTTTCTCCAGGATTCGGCTGGCTCTAGAATTCTAGTAGTAAATGAGAGAGGGTTGCCACCTCGTGGACATTTCCTGCAGCTGCAGCTTTAAAGCTGGTGCTGTGAACCACTTCATCTTCATTCCCAAGGCCTGCAGACCTTTAGGGAACATTGGCCCTCAAGAAAGGTGCTGTGGGTCTTTCTGGTGACTCAGGACTTGAGCGGAGAAGGCCATGGCAGCCCATTCCAGTACTCTTGCCTGGAAAACCCCATGGACGGAGGAGCCTGGTAGGCTGCAGTCCATGGGGTCGCTAAGAGTAGGACACGGCTGAGCGACTTCACTTTCACTTTTCACTTACATGCATTGGAGAAGGAAAGGGCAACCCACTCCAGTGTTCTTGCTGGAGAATCCCAGGGACGGGGGAGCCTGGTGGGCTGCCGTCTATGGGGTCGCACAGAGTCGGACACGACTGAAGCGACTTAGCAGCAGCAGCAGCAGGGCTTGAGAACCCGACTTGCAAGCAGAGGACAAGTGTTCGACTCCTGGTGGGGGAAGATCTCTCGTGGGGAGGAGTTATTAAGCCAACACTCTACAGCCAGGCTGCCACAGGTACTGAGGCAGCGAACTGAAACTAGTGAAGCCCTCAAATCCCAGCGTCCGTGCACTCCACCACGAAATGCCAGTCCCATGAGAAGCCCGCTCTACACGAACAGGAACTTGCAATGCAGAGGACGATGCTGGATTCCCCATCCACTGAGTTCCTGGGTGCAGAGACGCTCCTCAGCCTTCGTGCCTCATCCGCTGAGGCCAAGCTCCTATTTCTTCCTCACCCCAGAAACAGTAGTGGTGGGCCATATTTACAGAAGAGGTGGAGATAACAATTTTTTTTTCTTTCATTTTGTTAGAGAGCAGACAGTGTTCTTTCATGTACAGTTTTAGCAGGAAGTATGTTACTGATTTCTTTGGCAATACATCCTTCTTGGTAAAGAAACCTTTGATGTCTGAACAAATCTATGTCAGTCTCACAAAGAACATTTCTGTAGTAATTTTACGGTTTATAGAACCGGTTTTTAAAATAATAAAATGAAGGTCAATAGGACGGAGTCATGATGTAATTTTATACAATTCTATGAAGGTATTCTATGTCTGACTACAATTGAACTACACGTCTTAAATGTCTGATTGTCAAAGGTAAACACATCTCTAAGAATACAGGACAAAGAAATTTAAGAACGTTGTATAAACATTTGTTTTATTTCATATTAAATCCTCAGTCTGAGTGCATTGTTTAATCTAAACTGTCAATTAGTGTTAGTCTAGATCAGGAAACAGCATTGCATATTGCATACAAGCCTGAGGGTTGAGTCTGTGCTCTGATGTTGCATGGTTGTCTATATGCAGACCAAAAAATTCTCCTGTCCCTGTTTACTTACCTGCAGAATGGATACAAAGCCCTATTAGGAGGATAAAGTGCAAAAATGACTATAAGCCAATCAGCATATCACTTGGAATGCAGACTCATTATTAACTTCAGTAGCAAGAAAGAGCGGGGAAGGCAATGGCACCCCACCCCAGTACTCTTGCCTGGAAAATCCAATGGACGGAGTAGCCTGGTGGGCTGCAGTCCATGGGGTCGCTAACAGTCAGACAGACTGAGCGACTTCACTTTCACTTTTCTCTTTCATGCACTGGAGAAGGAAATGGCACCCCACTCCAGTATTCTTGCCTGGAGAATCCCAGGGATGGGGGAGCCTGGTGGGCTGCCGTCTATGGGGTCACACAGAGTCGGACACGACTGAAGTGACTTAGCAGCAGCAGCAGCAGCAGCAGCAGCAGCAGCAGCAGCAGCAAGAAAGAGACACAGAGAAGTAAATTAGAATTTCTTGAGCACGATTAGTCTCTCTTACTGCTAAGTATCTTCCATGCATTATTTCACTTAAAAAAAATCATCTCAATTTGAAAAGAGAAATCAGTATCTGGTGACATTTAAATATTCTATATACAGATCAAAGTACATTTTGAAATTGTATTTCCCAGTACCAGTGGCTTTGGTTTTAAAACAACTTTCATTAATTGTTTTTATGTGTGTTTGTACATGTATGTGTGTGATGGGCAGAGGGAGTGTTTCCTTCTTCCTGCCATTGAAAGAGCCAGAAATCCTCCTTTTAACCCCAAAGATCTGGGGGATCCTAGGGGTTTTCTTGCCTGTGCTGACAGATGCTAGCACCTCCTCCACAGCGCCTGCTCTCTCTCTATGCTTCTGCACCAGCTTCTTTCACAGATGTGTGACTCTAAGGATTCCGACGCCTGGGGATTCTCACTGAGCACGTTTACAGTAGCTTCAGATCTTGAAGACTAGTTTGTTTTCTGGACTCCACTGAGCCCTCTGATGGCCGCTCATAAGTTACCACCAGCTTTGTGTTCCAGAGAGAAGGATGAATACTTCATGTGGCCAGTCTGAAATCATTTTTCTGGAACTTTTTAAACTCAAAGGTACTATGTGTTTCACTGAAAAGTGATTAAGACTGCATTTCTCTCTTTGCTGTTACATATGAATAATTACCATCCAATAAAGGACAGAAATGGTATGGACCTAACAGAAGCAGAAGATATTAAGAAGAGGTGGCAAGAATACACAGAAGAACTGTACAAAAAAGATCTTCACGATCCAGATAATCATGATGGTGTGATCACTCGGCGAGAGCCAGACATCCTGGAATGTGAAGTCAAGTGGTCCTTAGGAAGCTTCACTGCAAACAAAGCTAGTGGAGGTGATGGAATCCCAGTTGAGCTATTTCAAATTCTGAAAGATGATGCTGTGAAAGTGCTGCACTCAATATGCCAGAAAATTTGGAAAACTCAGCAGTGGCCACGGAACTGGAAAAGGTCAACTTTCATTCCAATCCCCAAGAAAGGCAATGCCAAAGAACATTCAAACTACCACACAATTGCACTCATCTCACATGCTGGTAATGTAATGCTCAAAATTCTCCAAGCCAGGCTTCAGCAATACGTGAACCGTGAACTTCCAGATGTTCAAGCTGGTTTTAGAAAAGGCAGAGGAACCAGAGATTAAATTGCCAACATCTGCTGGATCATGGAAAAAGCAAGAGAGTTCCAGAAATCACCTATTTCTGCTTTACTGACTATGCCAAAGCCTTTGACTCTGTGGATCACAATAAACTGTGGAAAATTCTGAATGAGATGGGAATACCAGACCACCTGACCTGTCCCCTGAGAAATCTGTATGCAAGTCAGGAAGCAACAGTTAGAATTGGACATGGAACAACAGACTGGTTCCAAACAGGAAAAGGAGTACATCAAGACTGTCTATTGTCACCCTGCTTGTTTAGCTTATATGCAGAGTACATCATGAGAAATGCTGGGCTGGAAGAAGCACAAGCTGGAATCAAGATTGCCAGGAGAATTATCAATAACCTCAGATATGCAGATGACACCACCCTTATGGCAGAAAATGAAGAAGAACTAAACAGCCTCTTGATGAAAGAGGAGAGTGAAAAAGTTGACTTAAAGCTCAGCATTCAGAAAACAAAGATCATGGCATTCAGTCCCATAACTTCATGGCAAATAGATGGGAAACAGTGGAAACAGAGGCAGAATTTATTTTGGGGGGCTCAAAAATCACTGCAGATGGTGACTGCAGCCATGAACTAAAAAGACACGAAAAGTTATGACCAACCTAAACAGCATATTAAAAAGCAGAGACATTTCTTTGCCAACAAAGGTCCATCTAGTCAAGGCTATGGTTTTTCCAGTGGTCATGTATGGATGTGAGAGTTGGACTATAAGAAAGCTGAACACTGAAGAACTGATGCTTTTGAACTGTGGTGTTGGAGAAGACTCTTGATATTCCCTTGGACTGCAAGGAGATCCAACCAGTCCATCCTAAAAGAAATCATTCCTGAATGTTCATTGGAAGGACTGATGCTGAAGCTGAAACTCCAATACTTTGGCCCCCTGATGTGAAGAGCTGACTCATTGGAAAGGATCCTGATGCTGGGAAAGCTTGAAGGCAGGAGGAGAAGGGGACAACAGAGGATGAGATGGCTGGATGGCATCACTGACTCAATGGTCACGAGTTTGAGTAAACTTTGGGAGTTGGTGATGTACAGGGAGGCCTGGCACGCTGCAGTCCATGGGGTCACAGTGAGTCGGACACAACTGAGTGACTGAACTGAACAGATCATCCAAAATTAGCATAGCAAAATGTGGTTTGTATCCTTAGTGGCTCTGGGGACCATTATGTTCTTTTCCAGTTTCAGAAATCAACCATTCAGATTTCAGAAGGGGAGGGATTCCTTCTGCTTCGATCACTGATATTTCTCTAGCATTTCTATCTCTATATGTGGAAAACTACAAATTCACACCAGTACCTCAGTTCCAGTACAACACAGGATTTGATCCATTATTTTATTTCTGTAAGTCCTTTCTCCAGCAGTGAGAAACCTGGCTTCCATTCTTTGTAATTGTGTTTGTAGGGTACATAGTGGGCTTCCCTGATAGCTTAGCTGGTAAAGAATCCACTTGCAATGCAAGAGACCCCGGTTTGATTCCTGGGTTGGGAAGTTCCCTTGGAGAAGGCATAGGCTACCCACTCCAATATTCTTGGGCTTCTCTTGTGGCTTGGTAAGGAATCTGCCTGCAACTCGGGAGACCTGGGTTTGATCCCTGGGTTGGGAGGATCCCCTGGATGATGGCATGGCAACCCACTCCAGTAGTCTTGTCTGGAGAATCCCCATGCACAGAGGAGCCTGGTAGGCTATAGTTCATAGGGTCACAAAGAGTCGGACACGACTGAGTGACTAAGCACAGCACAGCACAGCACAGGTTACACAGTACTTTCAGATCTACTAACCCACGGGTCTATGTTAACAGCAAAATTTTATTCACTAGAATATTTGTTTGTATAAATATATAGACGACATATAGTCCAAATATAGCATTCAAACATTAGTTGAATTGATTGTTTTTCACACTTTATGGTGATTACTTTACAATCAATATAGTTTATTCTTATTTCTATTACATTTTGGATTTTCTAACCATCCTGTTGATTATATTTCATGTTAAAGAGTGTGTGAAATATTAACAAAAATCACAAAATAAAGCTATACAAATGAAGAAGTCACTCCCCCCACACATTTATTCCTATCATTTTCACACTCCCCATCCCTCCCACCCCCTTCTGCGCCCACTTACTCTATGTAACCAACCCCTTTAGTTTCTGTACACTTTTAATATGTTGCGTGTACATTTNCAAAATAAAGCTATACAAATGAAGAAGTCACTCCCCCCACACATTTATTCCTATCATTTTCACACTCCCCATCCCTCCCACCCCCTTCTGCGCCCACTTACTCTATGTAACCAACCCCTTTAGTTTCTGTACACTTTTAATATGTTGCGTGTACATTTTCCCATAAATGTGAAGGTATGAGTTGGCCAAAAAGTTCATTACATAGTACAGAAAAACCCCAACAAACATTTTCGCCAGCGAATACATGTGTATTTTTGTATTGACTTTTTTTTTTTTTTACACAAGAAATAGGATACCAAATCAGTTAAGTGAAAGTGAAGTTGCTCGATCATGTCTGACTCTTTGCAACCCCATGGACTGTAGACTACCATGCTCCTCCGTCCATGGGATTTTCCAGGCAAGAGTACAGGAGTGGGTTGCCATTGCTTTCTTCACAGGCTCTTCCTGACCCAGGGAGGGAACTTGCATTTCCCACATTGTAAGTGGACGCTTTACCGTCTGAGCCACCAGGAAGTCCTACCAAGCCCGTTAGGAGATCAAAGTCAAAAAACAAAAAGCAAATGAGAATATAACTGATTCATTTTGCTATTATTATCATTAAAATTTAATTTTATAAGCAGCTTTTTCCAGAAATTTTGCTTTGTCTTATCATTTATCTGGGCTGAGTCCAATTAGGGTTATGTATAAATATTATGCAATATGATTTTATATTTTATTTATTTAAATCACATCCATATATTTGCTTAGATAAGTTCTTTATTCTCCTAAAGTTGTTTGCTTTTGCTTAAAGAAGAGGTTGGAAAACAAAGGTAGATGCCGAGTTTTGAATTCATTCTAAGGAGTGACAATGTTACAGTCTTCTTTTTTTGGCATGTTGCTTCAGGAAACGTAACTATTTTAATCCAGCTAAATCCTGTGGTTGTACAGCTTTCAAAATCTTCAACTTGATTCAGTTAATTAAAGGTAACGTGACAAGTTTGTATCAGTCCAAAGTTGTCACTGTAAACTATGCTACTTTTGTAAATTGCTCTATGAAAGAGATCTCTGTAAACATCCAGGAGAAAAAAGGTTCATTACTGTTGGGAATCAAATGTGTATCTAACACATCTACAGTCTCCCTCCTGGTATGTGTCAACTAAATGATGCAGCTTTTCTCCATTTAGTTCCACACAATGCAAATTGGGCATTTCAGTAAATTTTGCCTTCACACAGGCAAGTGGCCTTGCATTTTTCCTTGAGCAATTCATGTTCACAGCCAGCTGTTTTCTTCAAGGAATCACAGTTACTGAGGAGATCTTCATACTCGCAAGTATTGGCTGCAACAAAACAGACGAGTTAACACCATTATCGTTTTCCTCAGTAGCAACACAGCAATCCACACATTCAAAGTGCACACACAAGGCAGTAAGACAGGATAAGCAAGGCAGGCTCGCTTACACCATGAAGGGCCTTTCACTTCTTCAGGGACATATGAGATGCCTTAGCTGAGTGCACTGATCAAACCACCACTTTTCATTTTGAACTTGGTGATATGTTTCTGAAATGAATTGACCTACTTTGCTCCCTTAGCAAAGAGTGTGAAATGAAAATACCTGCAGACTCTAATATGGGACATACCAGCCACACAGAGCTATTTAAACTTAAATTATTATAAATTAGGCGAAATTAAAAATTTGGTCCCTTAATCTTACTAGCCACAGTGTTCAAAGACCACTTGAGACCAGCAGCTACAGGTGAGCTAGTCTGGTAATGAACACTGGCTATTTCACATCTTATCTCTTAGCCCTGTCCACTGTTCCTCATTCACTCTGCCAGTAATGCAGTCAAGACATTCAATTTCTTTATTTGGCTTCACTGAGTGTTGGTTGTGGCATGTAGGATCTAATGCCCTGACCAGGGATCGAACCCAGGCCCCCTGCATTGGGAGGTTGGAGTCTTAGCCACTGGGCTACCAGGCAAGTCCCTCAATTTCTTTTTAATTCATGTTTTTCAACAGTTTTCTAACTGAATTCCATCCAATAGTTTCTACACACCATTGCTAGAAAGCTCTTTATAAAACATTATTCTGACCTTGTTACTCTTTGGTTGAAAACCTTTCAATTGTGTGCGTATTGCTAATAGGATAAATTCCAAGCTCCTTAGCAAATATAGCATTCAGTTGAAGCAGAGATATTGCACATTTAAGTTGATATTTTCCCTCTAGTTGATTTATAGTTCTGACATCGTCAATATTCTGAATTCTAGTTCTATAATTCAGTGAGAAGGACTGTGGACTATAGATGAATTCATTTGAAGGTAAAAATCTCAGAGAATATGTCAACTCTACGGTTTGTAATAATTTTAGTAAAAGTTTCCCAACTATAAAAAACCAACAGCTATTTTTGTTTCAGATCATAACAACTTTAGAAATGACATTTATAACTTTTATTTTATTCCTTCCCTTTCAACAATATGTTCATGGACTCTATGAACCAATATCAAGTACAGGTTGGATTTTATCATTAAAAATGTGCATACAATCATGATTAAATTATAGGACTGTGATCATTTATTACGTTAATCACCATGCTTCCAATTATACTATAGAAAAAAATGCTAAATCATCATGAGGGACTCATTTGCACAAAAAGAAATATTTTGTTTGTATGAACTGAGCCATAATGTGGTCTCGCATCCTTAAATTTATACATTTTGCTCTTTCAAAATACAATCTTTGGTGTAATGGTATTAATGTTGATAAAACAAACTGTCAGAAGCATGGATGTATAACTGTTAATGAGCTCTCCATGGTCACAAAAACAAATGAATTCTAGATGTTTCATTTCATCTTATTTGTGGTAATATAGGCATATCTCATTTTATTTCATTTCACTTTATTGTGCTCTGCAGATATTGTTTTGTTTTTTAAAAACTGAAGGTTTGTGGTGACCCTGCATCAAGCTAATCTATTAGAGTCATTTTTCTGAAAGTACTATTTATGTTAACTTAAGTACATTGGTTTTAGACATAATACTATTTCACACTTAACAGACCACGGGATAGTGTAAAATAGTTTTTATGTGCACTGACAAACCCCCAAATGTGTGTGACTTTCTGTAGAGTTATCTCTTTCTTGTAGTGAGGTATGTCTGTACTCTTTTCATTGCAAAAAATACGAAGGTTATTGAAGTGTGTAAAATATTTACTTACACTCTGTTGAATAATTGTTTTGTCTTTTGCATAAAGACATTATTTAAATTTTTTAGGAGATTTCTTAATCCATAAAAAGAAAATTAAATACCAATTCTTTTTTTTAACTAAAAAAAAATTTTGGGGACCACTTTGTGTGGCATGTGGGATATTAGTTCCTTAACCAGGGATCAAACCCATGTCTCCTGCATTGAAGCATGGAGTCTTAACCACTAGACCACCACAGAAGTCCCTAAATATGAATTCCTGACTATAATACAAGTTAATCACTTCACACTTACTGCATAATCCATTGTCACAGTTACCAGGGCAACTGCCACAAGGTGCTCCTTGTTGGTAAGGGGTATTCTTTTTACTCACGTTATTACCACTGCAATTTAAAACACACGGTGTTAAATATTTTTCACTTTGCTATTTGGTTGCCAAGAGGAACATCAATCACTCAATGTATGTTAAGCTATTAAATGTTATTAGTTATGTTAACAAAACTGAAAAATTACAATTCCCAACATGTAGATAATTTAGATAACATTCAAATTAAGGAGACACTTCATACACACTGACCCATCTCCTTGACTCTAATTCTTCAGGCTGAGCAGCTAAGTTGGCTACTTAGTCTAAAGCTTTCAGAGTACATTTTTGTGGCAAGATACTTTTCATCTCCCAGTTGTTGTTTAGTAGCTAAGTTGTGTCTAACTCTTTGTGACCCCATGACGGTAGCTTGCTAGGCTCCTCTGCCCATGGGATTTCCCAGGCAGGAATACTAGAGTGGGTAGCCTTTGCCTTCTCCAGGGAATCTTCCCAACCCAGGGACTAAACCGAAGTCTCCTGCACTGCAGGCAGATTCTTTACCATCTGAGCCACATGCGAAGTCTCAGTCAAACTGGTGAGGCTGCTCACCTCAATGAGCTGACAGGAGTAAATATATCCCTTACAGAGACAGGGGAAGGTCCTGGTGGTAGGGGGTTGCAGTATGAAAAAGAATACTCAATGTTACAATTTTATATTTAAAAGGGGGTAAATACCATAATTTCTCTACTATGAACTAGGGACAACAAAGCTCCCGTATATATATCACATTAAATATACATATTTTAAATTTCTAGATGATGTCTGATACTTAAGTGATTTATGATGTGTATGTCTGTGGGCCTGAAAAGTTAGGGAAGGCTTGTGAGTTTCCAGAGGTGGTACGTGAGAGATTTTTATATTTACTAAAAAGAGAACATTAGTTTTAAAAGGTTTGATAAACATCAGTATCCTGGGTATAATCAATTACAGTGACTAACTTGTAATTCACTGATGATCATTATCCTATTGACTGTTTATTTATGTAATTCATTGGAATATACATGGGAATCCAAACCTCAGCAGTGTCAAAGGGGCTCAAGGTCCCAAGGCAATGTATCTGCATCTCAGGCTCCCTGCACAGGACACACAGCAGTATGCGTGGTGGCCGCCCTTGGAGAAATGATGACACAGATACAAAAGTGTTTCTGAAGTTCTCTCACACCTGCTGTTCCTCATTATTCATGCCAACTCTCACTTCAAATGCCTGGCCCCACATGCCTCGTCTCTCGCAGCCAGGCAGTGAGTGTGGACACATTCTCCATCTTTCCCCCCATTTCTGTGTGGCCCTTCCATGTACAGCAGCTCTTCCATCAGCCCGCATGTCTTCTTCAGGAGGACCTGCTCTGCTCTGTATGTGGGTGCAGATTCATAGTCTCCAGTGGAGGAGATCAGTTCAGCATCTTCTTAGGCCTCAATTGTCCTTCTCCAAATGACCTACCAATTCTATTAATACTAAACTCCAACAGGTGTTTGCAGGAAAATGACTTTGGAGCCCATACTCCTCAAACAGGAAGTCCATGTGCCTGGTCACCTATGTCGTGTCTGACTCTGGTGACCCCCCCCATGGACTGTGGCCCCGCAGACACCTCTGTCCATGGGATGTTCCAGGCAAGAATACTGGAGTGGGTTGCCATTTCCTTTTCCAGGGGATCTTCTCGACCCAGGGATTGAACCCAGGTCTCCCGCATTGCAGGTGGTCTCCCGCATTGCAGGCAGAGTCTTTACCAACTGAGCCGCCTACAGTATTAAGTAAATCCTGTAAGAGGCTTGGTTTTGGAGGCCCCCTGCCTGTAGTAGCAAAGAATTCCTCCTAAAAGAAATCAAGACTAACAGATATCTTAAGGTTAGGTCTTCAATGTATTTGTAGGCTTTGTTCTGGATAACTTCAAACATTTTGCTTACTGAAAAGCATGTTTCCTGCTATAAATAAAGGCACTAAGGATTGTTCATTATGGAGTTTTCTGTGAAAACTTCTGAGAAACAAAAGCTTAAGCTGTTACCCTTTTTGGGACTCTGAAATGTATTAAAGATCTCTTGAAAAACCTTTAAGACCCCAAAGAATGAATCATTTCTAATGATAATAACCTGCATGGTTTTTAAGATAGGTAGGAGTTAGAACATTTTAGCAGAAAGGGCTGAAATCACACTTTACTATCCTTTATCTTCTACTCCACTATACCTCTTGCTTAGCCAACAAGCGTCCATCCTCCTAAGATGTGAAATTAGAAGAATTATTGACACCAAATCTAGAGAAATGTATATCACACGTGCTCAGGGAATAACCTTGAGCTCTAGGGAAAGGGGACTGAGAGAAGAGACATCAGCTCGTAACCAAGGAAAGTATTTTAGGAACTAACTCGATCTCTTCTCTGGTAAGCTGAATGTATCTCATTTTAAAAAGCATTTCCAAAAATGTATCCTTTCCCTTTATTGAAATAGGCTTTTTATTTTGATTGGTTAAATATAAGAGTATTTTAAAATATTAAATTGCCAATGAATTATTGGTATAAAATTTAAAGTGTATACTTACGCAGGACAGTATTGGCAAACATAGTAGTATTTTAGACTCTCTTGATTGGGACAGTAGGCAATTCCACATCCAACACGGAAAGATGAATACCAGACAAGCTACAAATCCATAAGGGAATACATGAGAGTACATTAAAGAAGAGGGGTAAATATTAAAGTGCAAATAACAGCAAATGTAAAATAGCGCCTCTTTCTTATGGAAAGCCTTATGGAAATATTTAAACTACTGAAACAAAGTCACAAACTTTACAAATATTAAATTCCATGTACATTCACTACCTTATCCAATTCTAATGCTGGAAAAGTACAGAATGTACTTTCCTGCTAAGAATTTTGCAGACCATGGTAAAAATGGTTTGAAATGAAAAACCAGCCAGATGCCAGGATTCTATTATACTCAAGCTCTTCTAAACTGAACACTGGAGTTGGTCATCTTTTGGAGAAGCTTTCCCTGTTAGAGCATTTGTGGCCAAAATTTTTCATTTGTTCTGCTTACCTGAGTATAGTGTCCAACAATTGCACTGGCGCTCTTTGGTCCTGAACCATAGACAAAATCATGGTGCTCGTCAAACCAGCTTTGGATTGCATCTGACCAGGCCATAGGGTCGCTTGACATGTACAGATTCTCACCACATTTTGTACCTGAGGAGGAACAGATCATCATGAAGACAACAACAAGCATGCCAAGGCAAGAGAAGTCAACTATATGAACACAAGAATGTTACCCTTCAAACTCTGCCTATACTAACTGTNATTTTTCATTTGTTCTGCTTACCTGAGTATAGTGTCCAACAATTGCACTGGCGCTCTTTGGTCCTGAACCATAGACAAAATCATGGTGCTCGTCAAACCAGCTTTGGATTGCATCTGACCAGGCCATAGGGTCGCTTGACATGTACAGATTCTCACCACATTTTGTACCTGAGGAGGAACAGATCATCATGAAGACAACAACAAGCATGCCAAGGCAAGAGAAGTCAACTATATGAACACAAGAATGTTACCCTTCAAACTCTGCCTATACTAACTGTAATACATTAAAAAAGGGCTTCCATTCCTAATCAATTACAAAGGTAAAGAGAAAACAGATCTACCTAGCCCACTGAGACTGGTCACAGCGTGCAACCTTTGAATAAGTCAAGAACACTTTATTCTAACAAGGACCTACTGCAAAGCACAGGGAACGATACTCAATATCTTGTAATAACTTAGAAGAGAATGTAGAAAAAAGAATACATATATTTATATATGTGTATATTTGAATCACCTTACTGTACATCTGAAACTAACACTACATTGTAAATCAACTTTATTTCAATAAAAATTAAAACAAAACAAATCCTCCTCCTTCTGGACTGTCAAAGATGCCTTCTTTTTCACGCTAAATCCTTTATATGTATAATGTGTATACTTTCGGCTTTGTATTATAAGCTTGAGTAAGGCAGCAAGCAAGTTTTATTATTTCTTTCCTCTTACTCACCCTCAGTAGTGATTTTTCACATATAAGAGCTAAAATAAAGATTTATGATTATGATTTGTATAAACTTCAGAGAAAAAAAGTTTATAGGCAGTTATTATTTTTTTTTTTTTTTGCTGTGCCACAGGGGATGTGGGAATTTAGTTCTCCAAACAGGGGTTGAACCCAAGCCCCCGACACTGGAAGCTGTGAGTGTTAACCACCAGGGAGTCCCCAACAGATAGCCTTTAAGACCTCTAATCAAGAGGCAACTGACATCAGGAGGAAGACAGCTTTCAAAACTTGTTGATCTTTCCTTAATCAATAAATCATAATGTCTCAAAGCCAAACCCTCCTCAGGGAGTTAGGCAGGAAGGACTTTGCAGAAGATGACATCAGCAGAATGTTGAGACAGGAAGCTTTGGCCTCTCTTAGCCCNAGTCAGGAAGCAACAGTTAGAATTGGACATGGAACAACAGACTGGTTCCAAACAGGAAAAGGAGTACATCAAGACTGTCTATTGTCACCCTGCTTGTTTAGCTTATATGCAGAGTACATCATGAGAAATGCTGGGCTGGAAGAAGCACAAGCTGGAATCAAGATTGCCAGGAGAATTATCAATAACCTCAGATATGCAGATGACACCACCCTTATGGCAGAAAATGAAGAAGAACTAAACAGCCTCTTGATGAAAGAGGAGAGTGAAAAAGTTGACTTAAAGCTCAGCATTCAGAAAACAAAGATCATGGCATTCAGTCCCATAACTTCATGGCAAATAGATGGGAAACAGTGGAAACAGAGGCAGAATTTATTTTGGGGGGCTCAAAAATCACTGCAGATGGTGACTGCAGCCATGAACTAAAAAGACACGAAAAGTTATGACCAACCTAAACAGCATATTAAAAAGCAGAGACATTTCTTTGCCAACAAAGGTCCATCTAGTCAAGGCTATGGTTTTTCCAGTGGTCATGTATGGATGTGAGAGTTGGACTATAAGAAAGCTGAACACTGAAGAACTGATGCTTTTGAACTGTGGTGTTGGAGAAGACTCTTGATATTCCCTTGGACTGCAAGGAGATCCAACCAGTCCATCCTAAAAGAAATCATTCCTGAATGTTCATTGGAAGGACTGATGCTGAAGCTGAAACTCCAATACTTTGGCCCCCTGATGTGAAGAGCTGACTCATTGGAAAGGATCCTGATGCTGGGAAAGCTTGAAGGCAGGAGGAGAAGGGGACAACAGAGGATGAGATGGCTGGATGGCATCACTGACTCAATGGTCACGAGTTTGAGTAAACTTTGGGAGTTGGTGATGTACAGGGAGGCCTGGCACGCTGCAGTCCATGGGGTCACAGTGAGTCGGACACAACTGAGTGACTGAACTGAACAGATCATCCAAAATTAGCATAGCAAAATGTGGTTTGTATCCTTAGTGGCTCTGGGGACCATTATGTTCTTTTCCAGTTTCAGAAATCAACCATTCAGATTTCAGAAGGGGAGGGATTCCTTCTGCTTCGATCACTGATATTTCTCTAGCATTTCTATCTCTATATGTGGAAAACTACAAATTCACACCAGTACCTCAGTTCCAGTACAACACAGGATTTGATCCATTATTTTATTTCTGTAAGTCCTTTCTCCAGCAGTGAGAAACCTGGCTTCCATTCTTTGTAATTGTGTTTGTAGGGTACATAGTGGGCTTCCCTGATAGCTTAGCTGGTAAAGAATCCACTTGCAATGCAAGAGACCCCGGTTTGATTCCTGGGTTGGGAAGTTCCCTTGGAGAAGGCATAGGCTACCCACTCCAATATTCTTGGGCTTCTCTTGTGGCTTGGTAAGGAATCTGCCTGCAACTCGGGAGACCTGGGTTTGATCCCTGGGTTGGGAGGATCCCCTGGATGATGGCATGGCAACCCACTCCAGTAGTCTTGTCTGGAGAATCCCCATGCACAGAGGAGCCTGGTAGGCTATAGTTCATAGGGTCACAAAGAGTCGGACACGACTGAGTGACTAAGCACAGCACAGCACAGCACAGGTTACACAGTACTTTCAGATCTACTAACCCACGGGTCTATGTTAACAGCAAAATTTTATTCACTAGAATATTTGTTTGTATAAATATATAGACGACATATAGTCCAAATATAGCATTCAAACATTAGTTGAATTGATTGTTTTTCACACTTTATGGTGATTACTTTACAATCAATATAGTTTATTCTTATTTCTATTACATTTTGGATTTTCTAACCATCCTGTTGATTATATTTCATGTTAAAGAGTGTGTGAAATATTAACAAAAATCACAAAATAAAGCTATACAAATGAAGAAGTCACTCCCCCCACACATTTATTCCTATCATTTTGACACTCCCCATCCCTCCCACCCCCTTCTGCGCCCACTTACTCTATGTAACCAACCCCTTTAGTTTCTGTACACTTTTAATATGTTGCGTGTACATTTTCCCATAAATGTGAAGGTATGAGTTGGCCAAAAAGTTCATTACATAGTACAGAAAAACCCCAACAAACATTTTCGCCAGCGAATACATGTGTATTTTTGTATTGACTTTTTTTTTTTTTTACACAAGAAATAGGATACCAAATCAGTTAAGTGAAAGTGAAGTTGCTCGATCATGTCTGACTCTTTGCAACCCCATGGACTGTAGACTACCATGCTCCTCCGTCCATGGGATTTTCCAGGCAAGAGTACAGGAGTGGGTTGCCATTGCTTTCTTCACAGGCTCTTCCTGACCCAGGGAGGGAACTTGCATTTCCCACATTGTAAGTGGACGCTTTACCGTCTGAGCCACCAGGAAGTCCTACCAAGCCCGTTAGGAGATCAAAGTCAAAAAACAAAAAGCAAATGAGAATATAACTGATTCATTTTGCTATTATTATCATTAAAATTTAATTTTATAAGCAGCTTTTTCCAGAAATTTTGCTTTGTCTTATCATTTATCTGGGCTGAGTCCAATTAGGGTTATGTATAAATATTATGCAATATGATTTTATATTTTATTTATTTAAATCACATCCATATATTTGCTTAGATAAGTTCTTTATTCTCCTAAAGTTGTTTGCTTTTGCTTAAAGAAGAGGTTGGAAAACAAAGGTAGATGCCGAGTTTTGAATTCATTCTAAGGAGTGACAATGTTACAGTCTTCTTTTTTTGGCATGTTGCTTCAGGAAACGTAACTATTTTAATCCAGCTAAATCCTGTGGTTGTACAGCTTTCAAAATCTTCAACTTGATTCAGTTAATTAAAGGTAACGTGACAAGTTTGTATCAGTCCAAAGTTGTCACTGTAAACTATGCTACTTTTGTAAATTGCTCTATGAAAGAGATCTCTGTAAACATCCAGGAGAAAAAAGGTTCATTACTGTTGGGAATCAAATGTGTATCTAACACATCTACAGTCTCCCTCCTGGTATGTGTCAACTAAATGATGCAGCTTTTCTCCATTTAGTTCCACACAATGCAAATTGGGCATTTCAGTAAATTTTGCCTTCACACAGGCAAGTGGTCTTGCATTTTTCCTTGAGCAATTCATGTTCACAGCCAGCTGTTTTCTTCAAGGAATCACAGTTACTGAGGAGATCTTCATACTCGCAAGTATTGGCTGCAACAAAACAGACGAGTTAACACCATTATCGTTTTCCTCAGTAGCAACACAGCAATCCACACATTCAAAGTGCACACACAAGGCAGTAAGACAGGATAAGCAAGGCAGGCTCGCTTACACCATGAAGGGCCTTTCACTTCTTCAGGGACATATGAGATGCCTTAGCTGAGTGCACTGATCAAACCACCACTTTTCATTTTGAACTTGGTGATATGTTTCTGAAATGAATTGACCTACTTTGCTCCCTTAGCAAAGAGTGTGAAATGAAAATACCTGCAGACTCTAATATGGGACATACCAGCCACACAGAGCTATTTAAACTTAAATTATTATAAATTAGGCGAAATTAAAAATTTGGTCCCTTAATCTTACTAGCCACAGTGTTCAAAGACCACTTGAGACCAGCAGCTACAGGTGAGCTAGTCTGGTAATGAACACTGGCTATTTCACATCTTATCTCTTAGCCCTGTCCACTGTTCCTCATTCACTCTGCCAGTAATGCAGTCAAGACATTCAATTTCTTTATTTGGCTTCACTGAGTGTTGGTTGTGGCATGTAGGATCTAATGCCCTGACCAGGGATCGAACCCAGGCCCCCTGCATTGGGAGGTTGGAGTCTTAGCCACTGGGCTACCAGGCAAGTCCCTCAATTTCTTTTTAATTCATGTTTTTCAACAGTTTTCTAACTGAATTCCATCCAATAGTTTCTACACACCATTGCTAGAAAGCTCTTTATAAAACATTATTCTGACCTTGTTACTCTTTGGTTGAAAACCTTTCAATTGTGTGCGTATTGCTAATAGGATAAATTCCAAGCTCCTTAGCAAATATAGCATTCAGTTGAAGCAGAGATATTGCACATTTAAGTTGATATTTTCCCTCTAGTTGATTTATAGTTCTGACATCGTCAATATTCTGAATTCTAGTTCTATAATTCAGTGAGAAGGACTGTGGACTATAGATGAATTCATTTGAAGGTAAAAATCTCAGAGAATATGTCAACTCTACGGTTTGTAATAATTTTAGTAAAAGTTTCCCAACTATAAAAAACCAACAGCTATTTTTGTTTCAGATCATAACAACTTTAGAAATGACATTTATAACTTTTATTTTATTCCTTCCCTTTCAACAATATGTTCATGGACTCTATGAACCAATATCAAGTACAGGTTGGATTTTATCATTAAAAATGTGCATACAATCATGATTAAATTATAGGACTGTGATCATTTATTACGTTAATCACCATGCTTCCAATTATACTATAGAAAAAAATGCTAAATCATCATGAGGGACTCATTTGCACAAAAAGAAATATTTTGTTTGTATGAACTGAGCCATAATGTGGTCTCGCATCCTTAAATTTATACATTTTGCTCTTTCAAAATACAATCTTTGGTGTAATGGTATTAATGTTGATAAAACAAACTGTCAGAAGCATGGATGTATAACTGTTAATGAGCTCTCCATGGTCACAAAAACAAATGAATTCTAGATGTTTCATTTCATCTTATTTGTGGTAATATAGGCATATCTCATTTTATTTCATTTCACTTTATTGTGCTCTGCAGATATTGTTTTGTTTTTTAAAAACTGAAGGTTTGTGGTGACCCTGCATCAAGCTAATCTATTAGAGTCATTTTTCTGAAAGTACTATTTATGTTAACTTAAGTACATTGGTTTTAGACATAATACTATTTCACACTTAACAGACCACGGGATAGTGTAAAATAGTTTTTATGTGCACTGACAAACCCCCAAATGTGTGTGACTTTCTGTAGAGTTATCTCTTTCTTGTAGTGAGGTATGTCTGTACTCTTTTCATTGCAAAAAATACGAAGGTTATTGAAGTGTGTAAAATATTTACTTACACTCTGTTGAATAATTGTTTTGTCTTTTGCATAAAGACATTATTTAAATTTTTTAGGAGATTTCTTAATCCATAAAAAGAAAATTAAATACCAATTCTTTTTTTTAACTAAAAAAAAATTTTGGGGACCACTTTGTGTGGCATGTGGGATATTAGTTCCTTAACCAGGGATCAAACCCATGTCTCCTGCATTGAAGCATGGAGTCTTAACCACTAGACCACCACAGAAGTCCCTAAATATGAATTCCTGACTATAATACAAGTTAATCACTTCACACTTACTGCATAATCCATTGTCACAGTTACCAGGGCAACTGCCACAAGGTGCTCCTTGTTGGTAAGGGGTATTCTTTTTACTCACGTTATTACCACTGCAATTTAAAACACACGGTGTTAAATATTTTTCACTTTGCTATTTGGTTGCCAAGAGGAACATCAATCACTCAATGTATGTTAAGCTATTAAATGTTATTAGTTATGTTAACAAAACTGAAAAATTACAATTCCCAACATGTAGATAATTTAGATAACATTCAAATTAAGGAGACACTTCATACACACTGACCCATCTCCTTGACTCTAATTCTTCAGGCTGAGCAGCTAAGTTGGCTACTTAGTCTAAAGCTTTCAGAGTACATTTTTGTGGCAAGATACTTTTCATCTCCCAGTTGTTGTTTAGTAGCTAAGTTGTGTCTAACTCTTTGTGACCCCATGACGGTAGCTTGCTAGGCTCCTCTGCCCATGGGATTTCCCAGGCAGGAATACTAGAGTGGGTAGCCTTTGCCTTCTCCAGGGAATCTTCCCAACCCAGGGACTAAACCGAAGTCTCCTGCACTGCAGGCAGATTCTTTACCATCTGAGCCACATGCGAAGTCTCAGTCAAACTGGTGAGGCTGCTCACCTCAATGAGCTGACAGGAGTAAATATATCCCTTACAGAGACAGGGGAAGGTCCTGGTGGTAGGGGGTTGCAGTATGAAAAAGAATACTCAATGTTACAATTTTATATTTAAAAGGGGGTAAATACCATAATTTCTCTACTATGAACTAGGGACAACAAAGCTCCCGTATATATATCACATTAAATATACATATTTTAAATTTCTAGATGATGTCTGATACTTAAGTGATTTATGATGTGTATGTCTGTGGGCCTGAAAAGTTAGGGAAGGCTTGTGAGTTTCCAGAGGTGGTACGTGAGAGATTTTTATATTTACTAAAAAGAGAACATTAGTTTTAAAAGGTTTGATAAACATCAGTATCCTGGGTATAATCAATTACAGTGACTAACTTGTAATTCACTGATGATCATTATCCTATTGACTGTTTATTTATGTAATTCATTGGAATATACATGGGAATCCAAACCTCAGCAGTGTCAAAGGGGCTCAAGGTCCCAAGGCAATGTATCTGCATCTCAGGCTCCCTGCACAGGACACACAGCAGTATGCGTGGTGGCCGCCCTTGGAGAAATGATGACACAGATACAAAAGTGTTTCTGAAGTTCTCTCACACCTGCTGTTCCTCATTATTCATGCCAACTCTCACTTCAAATGCCTGGCCCCACATGCCTCGTCTCTCGCAGCCAGGCAGTGAGTGTGGACACATTCTCCATCTTTCCCCCCATTTCTGTGTGGCCCTTCCATGTACAGCAGCTCTTCCATCAGCCCGCATGTCTTCTTCAGGAGGACCTGCTCTGCTCTGTATGTGGGTGCAGATTCATAGTCTCCAGTGGAGGAGATCAGTTCAGCATCTTCTTAGGCCTCAATTGTCCTTCTCCAAATGACCTACCAATTCTATTAATACTAAACTCCAACAGGTGTTTGCAGGAAAATGACTTTGGAGCCCATACTCCTCAAACAGGAAGTCCATGTGCCTGGTCACCTATGTCGTGTCTGACTCTGGTGACCCCCCCCATGGACTGTGGCCCCGCAGACACCTCTGTCCATGGGATGTTCCAGGCAAGAATACTGGAGTGGGTTGCCATTTCCTTTTCCAGGGGATCTTCTCGACCCAGGGATTGAACCTACTCCTCAAACAGGAAGTCCATGTGCCTGGTCACCTATGTCGTGTCTGACTCTGGTGACCCCCCCCATGGACTGTGGCCCCGCAGACACCTCTGTCCATGGGATGTTCCAGGCAAGAATACTGGAGTGGGTTGCCATTTCCTTTTCCAGGGGATCTTCTCGACCCAGGGATTGAACCCAGGTCTCCCGCATTGCAGGTGGTCTCCCGCATTGCAGGCAGAGTCTTTACCAACTGAGCCGCCTACAGTATTAAGTAAATCCTGTAAGAGGCTTGGTTTTGGAGGCCCCCTGCCTGTAGTAGCAAAGAATTCCTCCTAAAAGAAATCAAGACTAACAGATATCTTAAGGTTAGGTCTTCAATGTATTTGTAGGCTTTGTTCTGGATAACTTCAAACATTTTGCTTACTGAAAAGCATGTTTCCTGCTATAAATAAAGGCACTAAGGATTGTTCATTATGGAGTTTTCTGTGAAAACTTCTGAGAAACAAAAGCTTAAGCTGTTACCCTTTTTGGGACTCTGAAATGTATTAAAGATCTCTTGAAAAACCTTTGAGACCCCAAAGAATGAATCATTTCTAATGATAATAACCTGCATGGTTTTTAAGATAGGTAGGAGTTGGAACATTTTAGCAGAAAGGGCTGAAATCGCACTTTACTATCCTTTATCTTCTACTCCACTATACCTCTTGCTTAGCCAACAAGCGTCCACCCTCCTAAGATGTGAAATTAGCAAGAATTATTGACACCAAATCTAGAGAAATGTATAGAACACGTGCTCAGGGAATAACCTTGAGCTCTAGGGAAAGGGGACTGAGAGGAGAGACATCAGCTCGTAACCAAGGAAAGTATTTCAGGAACTAACTTGATCTCTTCTCTGGTAAGCTGAATGTATCTCATTTTAAAAAGCATTTCCAAAAATGTATCCCTTCCCTTTATTGAAATAGGTTTTTTATTTTGATTGGTTAAATATAAGAGTATTTTAAAATATTAAACTGCCAATGAATTATTGGTATAAAGTGTATACTTACGCAGGACAGTATTGGCAAACATAGTAGTATTTTAGACTCTCTTGACTGGGACAGTAGGCAATTCCACATCCAACACGGAAAGATGAATACCAGACAAGCTACAAATCCATAAGGGAATACATGAGAGTACATTAAAGAAGAGGGGTAAATATTAAAGTGCAAATAACAGCAAATGTAAAACAGCACCTCGTTCTTATGGAAAGCCTTATGGAAATATTTAAACTACTGAAACAAAGTCACAAACTTTACAAATATTAAATTCCATGTACATTCACTACCTTATCCAATTCTAATGCTGGAAAAGTACAGAATGTACTTTCCTGCTAAGAATTTTGCAGACCATGGTAAAAATGGTTTGAAATGAAAAACCAGCCAGATGCCAGGATTCTATTATACTCAAGCTCTTCTAAACTGAACACTGGAGTTGGTCATCTTTTGGAGAAGCTTTCCCTGTTAGAGCATTTGTGGCCAAAATTTTTCATTTGTTCTGCTTACCTGAGTATAGTGTCCAACAATTGCACTGGCGCTCTTTGGTCCTGAACCATAGACAAAATCATGGTGCTCGTCAAACCAGCTTTGGATTGCATCTGACCAGGCCATAGGGTCGCTTGACATGTACAGATTCTCACCACATTTTGTACCTGAGGAGGAACAGATCATCATGAAGACAACAACAAGCATGCCAAGGCAAGAGAAGTCAACTATAGGAACACAAGAATGTTACCCTTCAAACTCTGCCTATACTAACTGTAATACATTAAAAAAGGGCTTCCATTCCTAATCAATTACAAAGGTAAAGAGAAAACAGATCTACCTAGCCCACTGAGACTGGTCACAGCGTGCAACCTTTGAATAAGTCAAGAACACTTTATTCTAACAAGGACCTACTGCAAAGCACAGGGAACGATACTCAATATCTTGTAATAACTTAGAAGAGAATGTAGAAAAAAGAATACATATATTTATATATGTGTATATTTGAATCACCTTACTGTACATCTGAAACTAACACTACATTGTAAATCAACTTTATTTCAATAAAAATTAAAACAAAACAAATCCTCCTCCTTCTGGACTGTCAAAGATGCCTTCTTTTTCACGCTAAATCCTTTATATGTATAATGTGTATACTTTCGGCTTTGTATTATAAGCTTGAGTAAGGCAGCAAGCAAGTTTTATTATTTCTTTCCTCTTACTCACCCTCAGTAGTGATTTTTCACATATAAGAGCTAAAATAAAGATTTATGATTATGATTTGTATAAACTTCAGAGAAAAAAAGTTTATAGGCAGTTATTATTTTTTTTTTTTTTTGCTGTGCCACAGGGGATGTGGGAATTTAGTTCTCCAAACAGGGGTTGAACCCAAGCCCCCGACACTGGAAGCTGTGAGTGTTAACCACCAGGGAGTCCCCAACAGATAGCCTTTAAGACCTCTAATCAAGAGGCAACTGACATCAGGAGGAAGACAGCTTTCAAAACTTGTTGATCTTTCCTTAATCAATAAATCATAATGTCTCAAAGCCAAACCCTCCTCAGGGAGTTAGGCAGGAAGGACTTTGCAGAAGATGACATCAGCAGAATGTTGAGACAGGAAGCTTTGGCCTCTCTTAGCCCCAACAGACACACTGACTCAGCAACAATTCATGAATTGATTGCCCTCGTGAGAAATCAAGAAACAAATTTTAAGGCTTCATCCTCTGAAGGATATACAACCAGACTCCCTGAAGTCTGTAGGGAAACTGGAAAACCCTCTTACAAGAGTCCCTGCCCTCAGCACAGTGCCATATAATCAGAAGAGACTCCCTAGCTCCCAGCTTCTCTTAGGGGCGGGAAGGAGTTGGTTTATGCCTCTCGCAACCCAAATTTTCTGAGGGGACTCCCCACAGGGCTGGCTTCTGTCTTGCTAGTGTTGGACCTCTAACAGTTGGGTACAAAGGGAGATGGTGACTGGGCTGACAGATCCCATAACTCCTCCTGGGTCAGCGCCAGAGCAAACAGATGAAAAATCTTAGCTCTGAGCTCTACTCTGGGAGGTAGAGCTGATCAATGTGTACAGTGCTCCAATTTCTCTGGGGTTACCCAAAGAACTGGCACCTTCCTTGCCAGTCCTAGAGCACTGTCTTGCTCCCTGGGGAAGAACAGAGTTTGCAGCTTGGATTGAGAGATATCATAACGCTTTTCTACAGCTCAGCACAGGATAAACAGAAAAAGACCTCAACTGCCTGCTTCTCCCTGGGGAGGGAAGTTGATTTGCTTATCTGATGCCACACATTTTCCAGAGGCTGCCTGAATAACTGCCTCCTGATTTGCCTGTTTTGGAATGTTCACAAGACCTAGCATAAATTCATGGTCTGGGGCTAGTAAGAAGAGAGACAGAGATTTGGGCTGGCGGTTGCCATAACTTCCCTTCCTGGTTCAGCACAGAGTGAGCAAACAAAATACCCTAGTGGCTAGCCTTTCCCCTGGGAGAGAGACAATTGGATGGAATGTCCAGAAATCCATTTTTTTTTTTTTTTCTGGGAGCTTCCTGAGGAAATGATTGAGAATCTTTTCTGACCACAATGGACTTGAAGAGGCATTTTTCCAAAGATAATGTACAAATGGCCAACAGGTATATGCAAAGGGACTCAAAAGTCAGTAATCATCAGGAAAATGCAGATCAAAACCAGAGTGAAATATATAACCCTACCCCTGTTCAAGATGTTATAAAAAAAGAGACAGCACGTGATAGTAAGGATGTGGAGAAATTGGAATCCTTGTACATTCTGTTGGTGAGAATGCAAAATGGTACAGCTGCTGTGAGAAACGGTATGGAGCTTCCTCAAAAAATTAAAAGTAGAACTATCAAATGATCCAGTAGTCCTGAGTTTATTTATTCACAAGAACTGAAATCAGGCTCTCGAGGAGATATTTGCACTATTATGTTCATTGCAGGACTATTGATGACAGCCAGGATGTGGGAACAACCTAAGGGTCCACCAACAGACGAATGGATCAACAGAACCTGTCTACACATACAATGGAGTATCATTCACCCTTAGAAAAGAAGGGAATTCTGCAACATGCAACAGCATGGAGGAGCCCTGAGAACATTACGCTAAGTGAAATCACCTAGTCACAGAAAGACAACTAGCGCCTGATTCCATCCTTGTGAAGTATCTCATAGAATCTGAAAGTGGCATGGTGGTTACATTCATAGAATCTGAAAGTGGCATGGTGGTTGCTGGGCTTGGTGGAAGGGAGAATGGGGAGTTACTAAACAATGGGCATAAACTTTAAGGGAAGCTAGATGAATAAGTTCTAGATATTTGATGGACAACAAGGAATCTGTAGTTAACAATATTGTATTACACATTTAAACATTTCTTAAGAGGGTAGATCGCATGTTGAGTCTTTACTATCATAATATCTTTTTTAAAAATTGAAAAAAATGTGTTCTCACCACAAAAAAGAATTTGACAAAGAAATAAGTGCCTTGGAGTCTAGAAAATTTTCCCTACCTTTTTTAGCCCTCATTTAATATTTACACTTTGGTGACTTGAAATACAGTTTCTGTGTGCTGCTTACAGAGAGTATAAAATGTTTGTGAGTATCTCCTTTAATAGGGAAAGACAGAAACTAATAATCTAACAGTAGACTTGGATTTTTAAGGCCATTTGTTCCAATATTCTACTGAATGCAGTCACTTCTTGTAATTTCATCATAATGCTTGCATCCAACAATATAAACAATAATAATTCTGCTGAAATAACAAGTAAGCTATTCATTGCTTTTAAACTGGGCTTGTCTATGTACATATCATGCTTGACAATGTAAAATATTTTATGTAACGTTTATGCATACAAGTTTTTTTTCTTCCATGGTTTTTATGATCCTTGATATGTCTTATAATTTTTTTGAGTCTATTATTCTGTACATTATAGGCACATAGTCTATATGAAATATTTGACAGTTTGTTATCAGAAATGTATAAAATGAATCACACCCAAAATATCGATCCTGATTTTTAAAAACATATATTTTTAGTGTAAAATTTAGGAACAATTCAACATATTTTAATACATTTTGGGAATGCAAAATAAATGGATTTCAAAACACCAAACAGCTACACAGAAAAGGCAAAGGGTGAGAAATTAGGAAGCCTGGTTAATTTTCCAATGTATGACACTCTTTCCTGTTATGTTTTTGCACAATACATTCCTTCACATCCTTATGTGTTAGTCTTGAAAACTGGAAAAATGATTACGCATGACTTCTTTACCATGAGCTGGTCAAGAGGAACAGATGAGATGGTGCTTAAGAAATAAATCTGCACAATGGAAACAATCCACAAACACAATATAGTACTCTTCTGTGTACTGGTACGTATCTCTTCACATACAGACACTTTATTTTAAAAATACAGCCATACGTTTATTCGCAAAGTCTTCTTACTACAGTGCCCCAGAGTGATCTATCTTATTCGTCCAGTATTTTATTTACTCACTTATTCAGAAAACATTTATTGATTTACGTACTGGTCTTTCGTTCATCTGGGTTGCTGTGTTCTAAAGTGCACTTGTTTGCCCACTTCTGGGCATTTGCTGTCACTTCTCTGCTCCATTCCTAAACATCCCAAGAAAAACAAAGTACACAAAGATTCAACTCCAATGAAGTACACGCTTTAAAGTCTGATTGGCAGGCTGATTTCGCACTACTTTAAAACTTCTGTAGATATGCTAGGTTGGCCCCAAAGTTATATTATCATCTAAGTTATAACATTATCTAATTGTCATTGGTATTAAAATATCTTTTTATTTGCATATATGTGTCTTTATCTGCCCCAGTGCCAGCTACCATACAAAGACAACTCCCCAGGTGATATATTTAATGAAAGAAACACCTAAGATAATACAATATTATCTGACTATGATAGCATAGCAGCCACACCTAAGATCTTCTAGTCATGGTGCTACTCTTAATACTAATTAACATGTGAGGGAGTGTAACTACATTTCAATGGTAATAAGCAGACGCAGGTTATTGCTGATTCCATTTGAGGCCCACTGTATCCATATGGGAGATGATAGGTTTTATGGACTGTTTCCTGGAAAATGGGCTGTTATAATATTCACCCTAAAGGCATTGATCCTGAAAGATAGATTTGTTCATTTTCGACTGAGGAAGATAGTGAACAGAAAAAATGTAATGACTCCACATTTGATGTCTGAAGATTTGGCTTCTAGGTCTGCCTCCCAGTTTCATTGCCTTATAACTTTGACAAGCTATTCAACCATTATAAAGGGAAACTCATTTCTGCCCTGCCCATGACACAGCTAAATGAAATAAAAAAAGAGAGACGGAAATTTGTAAGCCACAAAATTTTTAAGACAGGCCAGTTACCAGCTGCTTACTCTTACCAACTGTGGCTCACACTACTTTCTTTATATTCCTGCTTCTTACCATCTTTAGCATGTTACTGGCAGGTGGAGAGACTGATTTCCTTAGTTCATTGTGTTTATTTACAATTTCTCTTTGGACTTGAGTTTGAGTGGTTATCAAAGCAGTAAAAGATGGATCCTAAAGGAAAATAAAAGTAAGGTTATTAAAAAAATTTTTTTAATTGCATTTTAAGAGGCAAAAAGTTAATTTAAGGAACCAGGGATTACTTTACAAAATGTTCCTTCAAGACACTGTGAATTGGTAAGCATTGTCAATGAACTGAGCCAAAGCAACAACAAATAGGAAAGAGACAGTTTGAAGCTTTGAGGATGGGGATGTAATTCATGGCATGACAAATTAAAAACTCTTTTGAGGCCACAAATGCCAATTTTGAGTTTCAGGAGAACTCTCAATGTGATTTTTCTCAATATACGAGTGATAATGCTTTACAATATTTTATACTTTGCCTACAAAGGCATACAACAAGAACATTAAGATAGATTTATCCACATGCTGCAGCAGGGGGATAGGAGCGGGACTCAAGAATCACCCTGGACTTTAAGGGTAAGTTTGACCTGATATATGGTATTGGTTCTTAGAGAAGGAATGTCTTTAGATTAAGAATGTTTAGGTTCAGTCAAAGTGCATTCAATATTCTAGTAAAATGATTCTGTTATAGGTAGATTTTATGGAATCACTCAAAAGATCCCATAAAAAAAAAAAATTCCAAGGCCATTTGGAGGAAGCAAAGCCATCCAATCCATGTACCATTCCTGGCTTCGTTCCTTTAGTAACAGAAATATGATTGATAAGGTATTAAACCAGGTGCAGATATTTTTGGTGTTTCATTGCGTGTGTGTGCTGGGGGAGAGTTGAGTCCTAAACCCGGAGATGGAGTAGGGTGTGTGAATTGTGCCCACAAGGTCTAGCAATTGGATAGCCTAAATTTACAAAAAAGGCTGATATTACATGAGCATGGGTGAAATTTTGAAGTGTAAGTCTGAACAGATGGGCTCCTTTGTTGATTTTCCCTTGACATCTTGGGATAAGTTATTCTCTGCTCCTCTTGTATTGAGTCCCATCAGTTCAGTTCAGTCACTCGGTTGTGTCTGACTCTTTGAGACCCCATGGACTGCAGCACACCAAGCCTCCCTGTCCATCACCAACTCCCGGAGTTTACTTAAACTCATGTTCATTGAGTTGTTCATGCCATTAAATCATTTCATCCCCTTCTCCTGCCTTCAATTCTTCTCAGCATCAGGGTCTTTTCCAATGAGTCAGTTCTTTGCAATAGGTGGCCAAACTATCGGAGCTTCAGTTTCAGCATCAGTCCTTCCAATGAATATTCAGGACTGATTTCCTTCAGAATGGACTGGTTGGATCTCCTTGCAGTCCAAGGGACTCTCAAGAGTCTTCTCCAACATCACAGTTCAAAAGCATCAATTCTTTGGCGCTCAGCTTTCTTTATAGTCCAACTTTCACATCCATATATGACTACTGGAAAAACCATAGCTTTGACTAGACGGACCTTTGTTGACTAAGTAATGCCTCTGCTTTTTAGTATGCTGTCTAGGTTTGCCATGGAGAAGGCAAACGCAACCCACTCTAGCACTCTTGCCTAGAGAATCCCATGGATGGAGGAGCCTGGAGGGCTACAGTCCATGGGGTCGTTAAGAGTCAGACACAACTGAGTGACTTCACTTTCACTTTTCACTTTCATGCACTGGAGAAGGAAATGGCAACCCATTCCAGTATTCTTGCCTGGAGAATCCCAGGGACAGAGGAGCCTGTTGGGCTGCCTTCTATGGGGTCGCACAGAGTCGGACATGACTGATGTGACTTAACAGCTAGGTTTGTCATAGCTTTTCTTCCAAGGAGCAAGCGTCTTTTAATTTCATGGCTGCAGTCACCATCTGCAGTGATTTTGGAACCACTCCCCCTGACCAAAAAAAAAAAAAGTCTATCACTGTTTCCATTGTTTCCCACCTATTTGCCATGAAGTGATGGGACCAGATGCCATAATCTTAGTATTTTGAATGTTGAGTTTTAAGCCAACTTTTCACTCTTCTCTTTCACTTTCATCAAGAGGCTCTTTAGTACTTCTTTTCTTTCTGCTCTAAGGGTGGTGTCATCTGCATATCTGAGGTTATTGATATTTCTCCTGGCAATCTTGATGCCAGCTTGTGCTTCATCCAGCCCAGCATTTTGCATGATGTACTCCGCATATAAGCTAAATAAGCAGGGTGACAATATACAGCCTTGACATACTCCTTCCCTAATTTGGAACCAGTCTGTTGTTCCATGTCTGATTCTAACTGTTGCTTCTTGACCTGTATACAGATTTCTCAGGAGGCAGGTGAGGTGGTCTGGTATTTCCATATCTTGAAGAATTTTCCACAGTCTGTTGTGATCCACACAGTCTAAGGGTTTGATGTAGTCAACAAAGGAGAAGTAGATGTTTTTCTGAAACTCGATTGTTTTTTCAGATGATTCAATGGATGTTGGCAATTTGACCTCTGGTTCCTCTGCCTTTTCTAAAGCCAGACTGAACATCTGGAAGTTCTTGGTTCATGTACTGTTGAAACCTGGCTTGGAGAATTTTGAGCATTACTTTGCTAGCATGTGAGATGAAAGTTATGACCAACCTAGACAGCATATTAAAAACCAGAGACTCATGCTTTTTAATGCATCACCGACTCAATGGACATGAGTTTGGCTAAGCTCTGGAAGTTGGTGTTGGACAGGGAGACCTGGTGTGCCTCCTGGTTCATGGGATCACAAAGAGTCTGACACGACTGAGCGACTGAACTGAACTGAACTGAGATGAGTGCAGTTGTGTAGTAGTTTGAACATTCTTTGGCACCGAGTCCCCTCAAAGCTCTGCAAATACTCTGAACATGGGTCTGACTACATTTTATCACCATCATCTCATCATGCATCCATTTCTCCCATCTGCTTATTATGTTCCAAAGGACAGGGACCAATACTGAATGAAAAATGAATCCAATGACACGTGTCTTTATTAGAGACACAGAGAGGAGAAGGTGATGTGAGGATGGAGGCAGAGATTGCAGTGATGCAGCCACAAGCCAAGGACACCAAGGACTGGTAGAAACCACCAGAAGCTAGGAGAGACACACTGAACAGACTTCCTCTTTGATCCTCCAGTGGGAGCATGGCCCTGCTGATACCTGGATTTCACACTTCTGGCCTTCAGAACTGTGAGAGAATAGATTTCCATGTGCAAAGCCACCCAAATTGTGTTAATTTCTTTACAGCAACCCTAAAGACCTACTACATTAATTTCCCAGATCATTTCATCATGTACCCAATATAAAAATACTGAAATATTTTTCTTTTTTAAAAAAATACTAAATCTTTGACATTTGGTCTGTATTTTATCTTGTTATGGAAAAGTCACATTTCAAGTCTTCACAACAGCCTTGTGTAACTGATAGCCTCCTTAAACTTTCATCTAGATAATTAAGTTCTTTGAGCTATGAGTGGGTACTCTGTGATGTACCAGACACTCACTTTTTCCACTCTCCACTTTTCACTTTTTCTCATCCCAAAGAGTTCTGGAAAGATTTTTGATTTTAACCTTACCTTTCCTTCAGTGGGCAAAGACGGAAGCAGCACAGCGGTCAGAAACAGCACCACTGGGAGTAAACCCATTGCTAGGAAGTAAGTCAAAGAGAACACAGATCTGCATTAAAACATGTAGTACAGGGACCTCTGACTAAGACGGAAGAATGAATGTAGTGATATTGGTTATTTCAACTGAGCTGTGATTCCCAAATTCATAAGTAATATAACAAGAGAGAACTACCATACGGTGCCAGAGGAATCATAGTGGAACCACCCCGTCTCTGATAGAAACAATAAGCTAAAGAACGTGACAGTTGCCTTTGAATTATACCTGTAAAGGCAAGGGACATACTGTCTTTTTTTCTGTCCAGTTCTATTGCTCCTGAACTCATCAGAAAGAAAATATGGAAAAAAAAATCCATTTCTTCACAGATAATTATGATCCTGCATTGATTACTGAAGGCAGGAGGAGAAGGGGTTGACAGAGGATAAGATGGTTGGATGGCATAACTGATTCAATGGATATGAGCAAGCTTTAGGAGATGGTGAAGGACAGAAAAGCCTGATGTGCTACAGTTCATGTGGTTGCAAGGAGTCAGACACAACTGAGCAATGGAACCATAGCAACAATTGATTATTCAGTTCAATTTTGGGAAAGCTTATTTTCAGTGTATACCATCTTTTAGTTTCCTCTTCTCTATGAAAACTAGATATTTGTCCTTTTATTTACAAGCAACTCTAATAAAGATTTCAGGATTGTGACTACACAGAAATAAATGTATAAATACTTTATTAGCAGTTATTTTTCCAATGGAAGCATTAGAAGTGATGTTTATTTTTTTCCTTATACTCGTCTATATTATCAAATTTCCCAGTATAGAAAAAATGCAAATAGAACAAATGTACTGAAAGTCCAGGCTGTTCAAATCTGCTGAATCCATGATAAGGCAGAAAGGTGGTTTAATATCTTTCATTAACTTTTAAAATCACACTTAGTACTGGGTTGCCAGGTGTCAAAACACTACACTTTATCACTATCATTTCATCATGAGTCCATTTCTTCCTCAATGTGTCAAAAAATCCTTGGTCCTTTAGATGAAACAACAAGAACTAAGTTTAGGAAGAACTCACATTCCCTCTCCACTATTAGTCATATAAACTGCTCACTTTGTAAATTAAGGAATGATACCTTGATTAGCTCTCTTCCTATGAAACTGGTATTCCCAAATTCTTGGAGGGAAAGACAATTCTAAATTATTTATCTGCAGTACTTGTGAAAGTCATTCAGTCATGTCCGACTCTTTGTGACCCCATAAACTATACAGTCCATGGAGTTCTCCAGGCCTGAATACTGGAGTGGGTCGCCTATTCCTCCTCCAGGGGATCTTCCCGACCCAGGAATTGAACTGGCATCTCCTGCATTGCAGGTGGACTCTTTACCAGCTGAGCTACCAGGGAAGCCAGTACTTCTTAGGTCTTATTAATTTGTAAAGAGTAGACAATTGATACTTATTCCGTGTATTGCCTTTCTTCTCAATAGTATGATCTTCAGAGGGAGGGGAATGAACATTTACGGATAGTTTATGGTAAAATGCACTGTCTAATTTCACTCTCATACCTTGGTGGGTATGGCAGTATTTTACCAATGAAAGGATTGAGGCTTAGACGAGTTAATTGACCTATGCCAATAAAGAGTTCTAAAGTAATGTTAGAAATTAACCTTCATCCAATTACGATGTCCAAGTCAATGCACATTGAAAGGAAAATATAGTTTCAACTGGGAAAAATCAATCATTTTGCAGTCTAATGGAGATACTTTAACAATCTCTATGTTAATATATAAACGTATATGTTCGTAATAAAAATCACTAACGTGGAAGGGTATATAATATATACAAATTGTCATATTTTACATTTTTCTAGGAAATGTAGTTTTAGTATAATTGTTTCCAAGTGAAAAATAGAAACTTGTATATTCAAAAGTTGGAAACTTTTGGAAAAAAGTTCCCCCAAAATGGAAACTTGTGTATTTTAGAATCAGATGTAAAAAATTCACTTTTTTCAACTTGACATAGCAAGAGTAGACTTGACCCAAATCATTCTTCCAATAAACACTTATCCATTAAGCTTGAAAATCAAAGATACATTTATTAAACATGTAATTTTAGCNAGTTTCCTCTTCTCTATGAAAACTAGATATTTGTCCTTTTATTTACAAGCAACTCTAATAAAGATTTCAGGATTGTGACTACACAGAAATAAATGTATAAATACTTTATTAGCAGTTATTTTTCCAATGGAAGCATTAGAAGTGATGTTTATTTTTTTCCTTATACTTGTCTATATTATCAAATTTCCCAGTATAGAAAAAATGCAAATAGAACAAATATACTGAAAGTCCAGGCTGTTCAAATCTGCTGAATCCATGATAAGGCAGAAAGGTGGTTTAATATCTTTCATTAACTTTTAAAATCACACTTAGTACTGGGTTGCCAGGTGTCAAAACACTACACTTTATCACTATCATTTCATCATGAGTCCATTTCTTCCTCAATGTGTCAAAAAATCCTTGGTCCTTTAGATGAAACAACAAGAACTAAGTTTAGGAAGAACTCACATTCCCTCTCCACTATTAGTCATATAAACTGCTCACTTTGTAAATTAAGGAATCATACCTTGATTAGCTCTCTTCCTATGAAACTGGTATTCCCAAATTCTTGGAGGGAAAGACAATTCTAAATTATTTATCTGCAGTACTTGTGAAAGTCATTCAGTCATGTCCGACTCTTTGTGACCCCATAAACTATACAGTCCATGGAGTTCTCCAGGCCTGAATACTGGAGTGGGTCGCCTATTCCTCCTCCAGGGGATCTTCCCGACCCAGGAATTGAACTGGCATCTCCTGCATTGCAGGTGGACTCTTTACCAGCTGAGCTACCAGGGAAGCCAGTACTTCTTAGGTCTTATTAATTTGTAAAGAGTAGACAATTGATACTTATTCCGTGTATTGCCTTTCTTCTCAATAGTATGATCTTCAGAGGGAGGGGAATGAACATTTACGGATAGTTTATGGTAAAATGCACTGTCTAATTTCACTCTCATACCTTGGTGGGTATGGCAGTATTTTACCAATGAAAGGATTGAGGCTTAGACGAGTTAATTGACCTATGCCAATAAAGAGTTCTAAAGTAATGTTAGAAATTAACCTTCATCCAATTACGATGTCCAAGTCAATGCACATTGAAAGGAAAATATAGTTTCAACTGGGAAAAATCAATCATTTTGCAGTCTAATGGAGATACTTTAACAATCTCTATGTTAATATATAAACGTATATGTTCGTAATAAAAATCACTAACGTGGAAGGGTATATAATATATACAAATTGTCATATTTTACATTTTTCTAGGAAATGTAGTTTTAGTATAATTGTTTCCAAGTGAAAAATAGAAACTTGTATATTCAAAAGTTGGAAACTTTTGGAAAAAAGTTCCCCCAAAATGGAAACTTGTGTATTTTAGAATCAGATGTAAAAAACTCACTTTTTTCAACTTGACATAGCAAGAGTAGACTTGACCCAAATCATTCTTTCAATAAACACTTATCCATTAAGCTTGAAAATCAAGGATACATTTATTAAACATGTAATTTTAGCCCTGGCAAAATAAAAATGATTGACAAAATGTTCACATTTAAATAAATGAGTTATGCCTTCCTGTTGGTTTTCAGAGCAGGATGAAGAGTCTGCTTTGTCTGTAGGAAGAAAAAGGGTGCAGAGGATATTTGAGCACAATATATATTACTTCTATTTCTGTTTTAGGACATTCTGGTTTGCAAGTAAATCTAAATCAATACATTTCCAAAATAGAATTTTTTTTTATGCCAATGGCTTCCAATTTCATTGACAGTTATCTGAAGCTGTTTTTGACATTATTTAGCTTTCACTTAGCTTTTAATATGAGTAAGTAAAGAACAGGGCTTTCTACGTGGCTCAGTGGTAAAGAATCTGCCTGCCAATGCAGGAAATGCAGGAGATACAGGTTCAATCACTGCGTAGGGAAGATCCCGTGAAGGAGGAAATGGCAATCCACTCCAGTATTCTTGCCTGGAGAATCCCACGGACAGAGCGGCCTGACAAGCTACAGTCTATAGGGTCACAAAGAATCAGATATGACTGAGCAACTGACCATGCACACAATTAAAACACAGTCTCACTCTTAAGCATACAAAAATCTCAGTTCAGTTCAGTTGCTCAGTTGTGTCTGACTCTTTGCAACCCCATGTACCGCAACACTCCAGGCTTCCCTGTCCATCACCAACTCCTGGAGTCCACCCAAACTCATGTCCACTGAGTCGGTGATGCCATCTAACCATCACATCCTCTGTTGTCCCCTTTTCTTCCTGCCTTCAATCTTTCCTAGGTTCAGGGTCTTTTCAAATGAGTCAGCTCTGCATCAGGTGGCCAAAATATTGGACTTTCAGCTTCAACATCAGTCCTTCCAATGAACATCCAGGACTGATTTCCTTTAGGATGGACTGGTTGGAACTCCTTGCGGT
>SJYX01007674.1:116378-127233 GCA_006410675.1 Oreotragus oreotragus | reverse complement strand
ACTGCAACGAGATCCATCCAATCTATTCTGAAGGAGATCAGCCCTGGGATTTCTTTTGAAGGAATGATACTAAAGCTGAAACTCCAGTACTTTGGCCACCTCATGTGAAGAGTTGACTCACTGGAAAAGACTCTGATGCTGGGAGGGATTGGGGGCAGGAGGAGAAGGGGACGACAGAGGATGAGACGGCTGGATGGCATAACTGACTCGATGGACATGAATTTGAGTGAACTCTGGGAGTTGGTGATGGACAGGAAGGCCTGGCGTGCTGTGATTCATGAGGTTGCAAAGAGTTGGACACGACTGAGCGACTAAACTGACTGCTGTCCATATTCCTTCATTGACTCTAAGGTGTAGATATTCACTCTTACCACCTCCTGCTTAGTACGTCCAATTTACCTTGACTCATGGATCTAACATTCCAAGTTCCTACAGATTATTTACATTATAATTTGTGTGTGAGCTTGTTTTTTAACTTTGTAATGCAAAAAATATATGTTGATATACATCATAGAAATTAATAAATATATATGCAAATATATATAAATATATGCTAACTATATAACATAAATATGCTAAAACAGTATATATGTGTTGAAAAGGCATATATATTTTATATGTATCCATATTATGCATACAGGTGTTATTGAATATATATTGAAACATAAATATGTTTGTTTAAAAAATACATGTTATAGTTAACATCTATAGCCACATCCGTATCTGTATTTATCATTTCTGAAGAAATTGATGAGGACATATTCCAATAAAATAAGCATTTCTAGATGCTTCAAGAAATAGTTGATCTGGCTAAAGATTTTGTTCAGTTCAGTTCATTTCAGTTGCCTAGTCATGTCCAGCTGTTTGCTGCTCCATGGACTGCAGCACACCAGGACTCCCTGTCAATCACCAACTCGTGGAGTTTACTCAAACTTATGTCCATTCAGTCAGTGATGCCTTTCAACTATCTCATCCTCTGACATCCCCATCTCCTCCCACCCTCAATCTTTCCCAGCATTAGGGTCTTTTCAAACGAGACAGTTCTTCGCATAAGGTGGCCAAGGTACAGGAATCAGCTTCAACATCAGTCCTTCCAATGAATATTCAGGACTGATTTCTTTTAGGATGGACTAGGTGGATCTCCTTGCAGTTCAAGGGAGTCTCAAGAGTCTTCTCTAACACCACAGTTCAAAAGCATCAATTCTTTGGTGCTCAACTTTCTTTATAGTCCAGCTCTCTCATTCATAAATGACTACTGGAAAAACCATAGCTTTGACCAGACAGACCTTTGTTGGCAAAATAATGTCTGATTTTTAATATGCTCTCTAGATTGGTCATACCTTTTATTCCAAGGACCAAGTATCTTTTAATTTCACGGCTGAAGTCACCATCTGCAGTGATTCTGGAGCCCCAGAAAGAAATAAAGCCTGTTACCATTTCCATTGTTTTCCCTATCTATTTGGTTTGAAGTGTTGGGACCATATGGCATGATATTAGTTTTCTGAATGTTGAGCTTTAAGCCATCTTTTTCATGTTCCTCTTTCACGTCCATCAAGAAACTCTTTAGTTCTTCTTCACTTTCTGTTATAATGTGGTGTCATTTGTATATCTGAGGTTATTGATATTTCTCCTGGAAATCTTGATTCCAGCTTGTGCTTCTTCCAGCCCAGCGTTTCTCATGATGTAGTCTACTTATAAGTTAAACAAGCAGGATGACAATAAACAGCTTTGATGCACTCCTTTTCCAATTTGGAACCAGTCTGTTGTTCTATGTCCATTGCTTACTTTTGCTTTTTGACCTGTATACAGATTTCTCAGGAGGCAGATCAGGTAGTCTGGTATTCCCATCTCTTTCAGAATTTTTCAGTTTATTGTAATCCACACAGTCAAAGGTTTGGCATAGTCAATGAAGTAGAAGGAGATGTTTTTCTGGAATTCTCTTGCTTTTTCAGGGATCCAATGGATGTTGGCAATTTGATCTCTGGTTCCTTGGCCTTTTCTAAATCTAAGATTTTCTAAATTAAAATTATATTTTTAAAAATTCAAGGAAAATATTTCTACTTTTATTTTGATCACTGCTGCTGCTACTGCTAAGTCACTTCAATCATGTCCAACTCTGTGCGACCCCATAGATGGCAGCCCACTAAGCTCCCCTGTCCCTGGAATTCTCCAGGCAAGAACAATAGACCAAAGTTTGTATTAATAGCAACTAGAAAAATACATTGTTAAAATATCATAATTGTAAAACATATTTCTGTCAAACTAACAAGGAAAATATGGAGTAATATTCTAGAGAAAATATATTTAGAAATGACCTGCTGTCAGGTAGCTTCTGCTTTTTCCTGGGATCATTTGTCTGAATTAAGACAGGGGATCAAAATTTGAGCTAGGAAGACTATAGCAAGTAAGAAAGAATCAAGGGTACCTAATGATGCTTCAAATCTCTAGGTATTAATGTAAAGCTGTAAACTGATCCAACAGTCCTCATAAGGAATATATATTTACATTTTTATATTCCCAGTGTAATTTTCTGAATATACTGAGGATAACCTCTTTGTATAAGAACTGGATATATTATTTCCATGTACTTTTGTCACAGTATTATAAGGTTATTCTTACTGAGGATCCGATCACCTTTTTAGTCAGGCCCATTAAATAAAACTTTTTCATGTCCAGTAATTTGGCTTGAACAGCTGCCCATCACCCTATCATTCATTCATTCATTTTCCAGCCATTGTTGAATAAATGATATTGCTTACCATGTTGCAGTAATTAATATTATTAGCATTCTGCAATCTTAATGCTGTAATTCATCATTGTATTTTTTTCCCCAGCTTGAGTTGGGCCTCTATGATTTCATTATTCTTTATTTCTTTTCTTCTTTCCTTCTTTTTTTCTTTTCATTCTCTTGAGCACATTCTTAGTTTCTGGCACAAGTTTGTCTAAAACTTATCTTGTATTTTCCCTGTCTTAGACTTGGAATCAGTCATTTCTTAATGGATTACTACTTTCCTTTTTGATTTTATTTTATTGTTATTGTTCAGTTGCCCAGTCATATCCAAATCTTCACAACCCCTTGGACTACAGCATACCAGGCTTCCCTATTTTTATATTGAAGTATAACTGAGGTTACTGATGTTTCTCCCTTCAGTCTTGATTCCAGCTTGTGCTTCATCAAGCCCAGCATTTCTTATGATGCACTCTGCATATAAATTAAACAGTGTGACAGTATACAGTCTTGACACATTCCTTTCCTAATTTTGAACCAGTATGCTGTTCAGTGTTCGGTTCTAACCATTGCTTTTTGACCTGCATGTTGGTTTGTCATGGGGCAGATAAACTGGTCTGGTATTCCCATCTCTTTAAGAATTTTCCACAGTTTATTTTGATCCACATAGTCAAAAGCTTTAGCATAGTCAATGAAGCACATGTTTTTCTGGAATTCTCTTACTTTTTCTATGATACAATTAATGTTGACAATTTAATCTTGATTCCCCTGCCTTGTGTAAATCCAGCTTGTACATCTGGAATTTCTCATTTAATGTACTATTGAAGCCTAGCTTGGAGAATTTTGAGCATTACATTACTATCATGTGAAATGAGTGCAATTGTGGTGTAGTTTGAACATTCTGTGGCATTGCCCTTCTTTGGTATTGGAATGAAAACTTACCAATGGTTATCTTTCCACTAGCTATCTATTTTACACATGATAGAATATACATTTATTTTGACAGTGGTGAAACAAATACTGTAATAGCATCTTTTGTCATCCCTGGAATTAAATATATTGAGATCAATTGTCAGTGCTTGTCTCAGGGATGCTTTTCTCTCTCTCACCAGTCCATTTCTCACCAGTCCATTATAACTCTAGTGAATAAACTGACTTTAAGGCCCTCCAGTAGAATATAGTTACTTGGTGAGTCTCCACAGTTTACTAATCCAGCATACCCAATTTCCAGATTATTTTTAATCCCTGCTACTACCACCTGACATGGTTATTCAGGTATTTGTACTTCACTTTATATGAGGCTTTTCCCAAGAGTCATTTCCGCGGTGTGTTAGCATTGACTCTTGCCAATTAATTAACCCTATATCATGAGAAACTTATCTCATAATGATAAAACATCACTTTTATATTTGGCTTTATTGATTGAGCTGGAATCAAGATTGCTGGGAGAAATATCAATAACATCAGATATGCAGATGACACCACCCTTATGGCATAAAGTGAAGAAGAACTAAAGAACCTCTTGATGAAAGTGAAAGAGGAGAGTGGAAAAGTTGGCTTAAAACTCAACATTCAGAAAATGAAGATCATGGCATCTGGTCCCATCACTCCATGCCAAATAGATGGGGAAACAATGGAAACAGTGAGAGGCTTTATTTTGGGGGGCTCCAAAATCACTGCACATGGGACTGCAGCCATGAAATTGAAAGACACTTTCTCCTTGGAAGAAAAGCTACGGCTGACCTAGACCATATATTTAAAAGCAGAGACATTGCTTTGATAACAAATGTCCATCTGGTCAAAGCTCTGGTTTTTCCAGTGGTCATATATGGATGTGAGATTTGGATTATAAAGAAAGCTGAGCACCGAAGAATTGATGCTTTTGAACTGTGGTGCTGGAGAAGACTCTTAAGAGTCCATTGGACTGCAAGGAGATCCAACTAGTCCATCCTAAAGGAAATAAATCCTGAATGTTCATTGGAAGGACTGATGCTGAAGCTGAAACTTCAATACTTGGGCCATTGATGTGAAGAACTGACTCATTTGAAAAGATTCTGATGCTGGAAAAGATTGAGGGTGGGAGGAGAAGGACAGAAAATGAGATGGTTGGATGGCATCATCAACGCAATGGATATGAGCTTGAGTAGGCTCCGTGATTGGTGATGGACAGGGAAGCCTGGTGTGCTTCAGTCCATGGAGTCACAAAGAATCTCACATGACTGAGTGACTGAACTGAACTGAACTGATTAATTGAGCATCTTCAGATCCAGCGTCAGATATATTCCCTGGATTTCCGCTGTTACATATTGGTTAGATCCTGAACTTTCTCCAGGATACAGTTACTTTTTGCTTTTACTAGATATAGAGTGGTTCTAATTAAGTCACTTCATCTACCTTATAATTATGTAACTCCACAGTAATTTTTAGTTGGTAGCCAAGAAAAGAGTTGTCTTTTACCTTGAAAAAAAAAAAAAAACAGATGTTTTTCTAGCTAGCAGAGGTGCTTGCATCATCATCAGACTCTGGAGTAGTGTAAGACTTCAGAGAGGGCAGTAGTCCTTTTCCATAGGTACCACAGACACAAGAATTCCTAGTATTCAATATATTCATATGTACAAATTTAACTTCCCACATACAGAAACTCAGAATCTCAGTCCTTTTTAATTAGTCTTCAGCATTTGGTGTAGTGGACTTGCCAAAACTGAAAATTCAAACTTTCTTTATGTCTCTGTTACTAATGTAAATTCTGCGTTTGAACATCATTTCATTTTTGTTTTGCCTTCCAGGTAAAAGAAATAATAATATTTTTATGCTATCATGAAAGTCTCCTCGTATTTATTCTTAACCTTTGATGATTCATGGTTCTCAACCCTTTGTTATCTGTTCAAAGTGAATCAATTTTCTCTGGTAATTAACACTAAATCCCCAAATCTTTATAATTAGGAGTTTTCACTGTAGTCCCTATATACTGGATTCCTTACATTCATCACTTAATTCCCTCTAGCTGTACCCATTCCAGTGCATGAAAGATGAACAGTTTAAGAATCAGATTACTACCAAAAGCCATGGATTATGATTTCCCCACCTACTATCAGTACTTGGACATTTTTTCCCAACTAGCCAGTAGATGATTGGTCTCCAATTACCAGTTCACACTTGCTTCATTAGCCCACACTTGCTTTTGACTCTCTTATATTTTGTTTCTTATGGAATAAACACAGAAGCAGATTATTGCATAAGAAGTCTATGGGGTTTGCTCTGAGTGGTCAGAGAAAAAAGTTGAGCTGTAAACAATGGCCTCAGCTAATCCCACAGGTATTTTATCAAGACCCTTCAGAGCAACTCCAAATTGAGGCAAGAAGACAAAACTTTTATATCTTTGTATCAAACAGGTATTAGATGTAAACTGATCTGAGGCAAGCCTCATGACTTTGGGTGAAGAGACTCCTTTCAACAGAAGATGGTATCTGGAGAGAAATTCAACTGAGAGTTGTTAGCCAGCTGGGAAGATGAAAGGAAGATCTTTGGTCTTGAAAGGAGAATCTAGATGGCCTGGCATCACCTGATGTACATATATACTTATGCATGCATATTTACGAATGTACATAGATGCATAGAAACATGAAAGCCCTAATGATAACAAGTGTTTACTTCTAGGGAATAAATAAATTGTGTCGACCAGGGATTAAGAATATATATTGCCTTATTTGTTTAGTTTAGGCATTCCTTGGTAGCTCAGCTGGTAAAGAATTCACCTGCAATGCAGGAGACCCTGGTTCAGTTCCTGAGTTGGAAAGATCAGCTGGAGAAAATAGGCTACCCACTCCAGTTTTCTTGGTCTTCTCTTCCCTGGTGGCTCAGTTGATAAAGAATCTGCCTGAAATGTGGGAGACCTGGGTTCAGTGTTTGAGTTGGGAAGATCCTCTGGAGAAGGGAATGGCTACCCACTCCAGTATTCTGGCCTGGAATATTCCATGGGCTGTATATTCCATGGGGTCATGGAGTTGGACATGAATGAGTAACTTTCACTTACTTACTTGTTTAGTTATTTTTTCATAATAAGAATGCATTGGCATATTATTCCTATGATTAAAAAAATCCATAAACTAAAATGACTGTTTATTTGCAATTGATATAATTTTCAAAAGAAATATTTTCTAAATGAAGTGGAACATGGATGCAAGTCAATAATTACATGAATAAGAACTTGGAAGTTCTTAAAGATATTATTAAAATAAAGTGTATCTTTATTTTTTTCAGATTGAATAAAGTGTACAATAACAAATAAGAAAAATGAAAGAAAACGCCACATCAAAGTTTTTTACAAAGTTGTTACTCAAATGATGCAAAAGATTTTGAATCACTAATACGATTAAGAGAAGTTTACCTTTCTTTAAGGATTTCTCCCTTAATTGACTTAGGATTTTTACCCTATTGAATTTTAGACTAATATATGCAAATATCATGAGAAATCCTGCGGTGGAAGAAGCACAAGCTGGAATCAAGATTGCCTGGAGAAATATCAATAACCTTAGATATACAGATGACACCACCCTCATGGCAGAAAGTGAAGAGGAACTAAAAAGCCTCTTGATGAAATGGAAGTGGAGAGTGAAAAATTTGGCTTAAAGTTCAACATTCAGAAAACAAAGATCATGGCATCTGGTCCCATCAATTCATGGGAAATAGATGGAGAAACAGTGGAAACAGTGTCAGACTTTATTTTGGGGGCTCCAAAATCACCACAGATGGTGATTGCAGCCATGAAATTAAAAGCCGCTTACTCCTTGGAAGAAAAGTTATGACCAACCTAGACAGCATATTCAAAAGCAGAGACATTACTTTGCCAACAAAGGTCCATCTAGTCAAGGCTATGGTTTTTCCAGTAGCCATGTATGGATGTGAAGAAAGCAGAGTGCCAAAGAATTGATGGTTTTAAACTGTGTTGTTGGAAAAGACTCTTGAGAGTCCCTTGGACTGCAAGGAGATCCAACCAGTCCATTCTGAAGGAGATCAGCCCTGGGATTCTTTTGGAAAGAATGATGCTAAAACTGAAACTCCAGTACCTTGGCTACCTCATGCGAAGAGTTGAGTCATTGGAAAAGACTCTGATGCTGGGAGGGATTGGGGGCAGGAGGAGAAGGAGACAACAGAGGTTGAGATGGCTGGATGGCATCACTGACGCAATGGACATGAGTCTGAGTGAACTCCGGGAGTTGGTGATGAACAAGGAGGCCTGGTATGCTGCAATTCATGGGGTTGCAAAGAGTCAGACATGACAGAGTGACTGAACTGGACTGACTGATGCAAGTATATCTCTTTTTTTGCGCTGCACTTTACTGTACTTAACAGATTTTTTTTTTTTACCATAAACTGCATTGTGTGCCAACTCTTTAGCTTTTATATGTGCTTGGAAAGAAACAAAACAACAAAAAAAAATGCAGCTTGCTTTATTACAATAGTCTCAAACTGAACACACATCTCCAATGAATGCCAGTATGTGATCTTTTTATCTTGATTGTCTTTGCCAGATATTGCATTCAACTAATGTACATTTTATATGTTGGTTTTTAATTAGACATCCACAGTGAAACAAAATTAATATCTGAAGATTTGTATGAGGTTAATAAGAGTAAAACACTTCAGTTCAGTTCAGTCACTCAGTCGTGTCTGACTCTTTGCAACCCCACGAACAGCAGGATGCCAGGCCTCCCTGTCCATTACCAACTGCCAGAGTCTACCCAAACTCATGTCCATTGAGTCAGTGATACCATCCAGCCATCTCATCTTCTGTCATCCTCTTCTCCTCCTGCCCTCAGTCTTTCCCAGCATCAGAGTCTTTTCAAACAAGTCAGCTCTTCACATCAGGTGGCCAAAGTATTGGAGTTTCAGCTTCAGCAACAGTCTTTCCAATGAACACCCAGGACTGATTTCCTTTAGGATGGACTGGCTGGATCTCCTTGCAAGGGAGTCCAAGGGACTCTCAAGTGTCTTCTCCAGCACCACAGTTAAAAAGCATCAATTCTTCAGCGTTCAGCTTTCTTTATAGTCCAACTCTCACATTCATACATGACCACTGGAAAAACCATAGCCTTGACTAGACGGACATTTGTTGGCAAAGTAATGTCTCAGCTTTTTAATATGCTGTCTAGGTTGGTCATAACTTTCTTTCCAAGGAGTAAGTGTCTTTTAATTTCATGGCTGCAAACACCATCTGCAGTGATTTTGGAGCCCCCCAAAATAAAGTCAGCCACTGTTTTCACTGTTTCCCCATCCATTTCCCATGAAGTGATGGGGCTGGATGCCATGATCTTAGTTTTCTGAATGTTGAGCTTTAAGCCAACTTTTCCACTCTCCTCTTTCACTTTCCTCAAGAGGCTCTTTAGTTCCTCTTCACTTTCTGCCATCAGGGTAGTGTCATTTGCATATCTGAGGTTATTGATATTTCTCCCAGCAATCTTGATTCTAGCTTGTGTTTTTATATACAATATAAGTGCAAATTGCTATTGATATTCATTACTAAGATACTATTCCATTATTTTAATTTATTTTTACTTTATTAGTATAATTTTGTTTTGGTCATGTGAAAGTAAATGTAATACTAGCAACACATTGTTAATGGAAACAAAGTAAATTTGTTTTCAACTCTTAGTGTATGGAAACAAAACGTGCTATATAAGAAAGAAAGAGTAAGAAATAAAATTTTAAATATATTATTGAAATTTAAGAAATTCATTCAGAGAAACAATTTTAATTATTTTGGAAAGAAAACAGTAACAGTTCAGGGGAATTGAAATAATGTAATTGAGCTGGATACTCATCTTAAATGATTTGTATACAGCACAGAATACTCTGGTTGATGAATCAAAAGGAGGCATCTTTGTCATGTCATTTAAAATGATAAGTGATCACAAGAAAGAATACTTTCCCACAGGTTAAAATTGGTTAAAGGTAATGGGGTTGGTGGAGAGAAAATTAGGATAAATAACTTGATTCTCATTGAAATTTCTTATATCTATTTGATATACTGTTCATGCAGTACTTATAGTTAAATAAAAATCTGATGAAACCAGAGACTTATCCTAAAAATAACCTGTTCTAACCCAATTTGTAAGCTTTGTAAGATTTTAGCGTACACAATGAATGAGCTCATTTTATTCCTGGCTTCATTTGGAAATCCTCATCCATCCCTAATTCTCCTTGCTTCATTGTCTAACTTAGTTATTTTTTCTAGTTTATCATAAATAAAAATCTGATGAAACCAGAGACTTATCCTAAAAATAACCTGTTCTAACCCAATTTGTAAGCTTTGTAAGATTTTAGCGTACACATTGAATGAGCTCATTTTATTCCTGGCTTCATTTGGAAATCCTCATCCATCCCTAATTCTCCTTGCTTCATTGTCTAACTTAGTTATTTTTTCTAGTTTATCACTCCATATTTTATGAAGATCTGCAAAATGACTTAACCACTCTCTGGATTAAGGCATTGCAAATTAAATATTTTTAACTTTGTTTACATAGATTTCTCCTTTAGTATCATAGTGTGGATTGCAGTGAAACTACTCCATCTTCACAATACAGTGGATAATTCCCCCTATCTTCCCATTAATATTCATTACAGTGAATAGACAAGACTACAATTTCTTGAATAAACTGGAAAATATACTCATTCTTAATATTATAAATACAGTAGAAATATCTATTATTATTGCCATTTAAAGTTTGCATACTATATTAAAGATATTTCACTGCTATTTCAGAATTTAAAAAAAATGATGATTTCATTTGAGAAAGGATTTAAGTTTTGTGTATAGTTGAAAACTCAGCATTAAAACTGACATTTAATGAAAGAAGAGGATCAAAAGTTAGTCTTCTTCCATTAAATCACCACAAATATTTCTGAAACTCTATTCAATTATCTCAGTATAAATTTTGGTATGCTTATTCACGAGAAGTTAACACTCAGCATTTTTTAGAAAAAATTTTATTGGAGTAGAGTTGATTTACAATATTAACTTAATTTCAGGTGTACAGAAAAGTGAATTAGTTATTCATATAAATATATATACTCATTTTATTTATTTATTTTTTTAACTTTATTTTACTTTACAGTACTGTACTGGAT
>SJYX01007674.1:95851-116222 GCA_006410675.1 Oreotragus oreotragus | reverse complement strand
ATGTCTCTGCTTTTTAATATGCTGTCTAGGTTCTGTCTCTTATACACATCTAGATGTGTATAAGAGACAGTCCCTATGCTCTATAGCAGTTTCTTACTGGTTGTATACTTTAAAACGGCAGTTTGTATATGTCAGTCTAAGTCTCTCAATTTATCCATTTCCCCTATTTATCTCTTGGTAACCATAAGCTTGTTTTCTACATCTGCTACTCTACTTCTATTTGTAAATAAGTTCATTTCTACTCCCTTTTTAGAGGTAGTTTAAGTGATATTATACAATTTGTCTTTCTGTGTCTGACTTACTTCACGCTCTATTACAAAAACAGAAATACAGAACAGTAGAGGAAGCCTAGAAATAAACTCTGTTCACCTAATCTATGACAAAGGATGCAAACTATACAATGGAGAAAAGATAGCCTTTTCAAGAAGCTATGCTGGGAAAACTGAACAGCTACAGGTAAACAAATGAAATTAGAATGCTCCCTAACACCATGTACAAAAATAAACTCAAAATGGGTTAAAGACCTAAATGTAAGGCCAGATACTATAAAGCTCTTAGAGAAAAAACATAGGACACTCTGACATAAATAACAAGATTTTTTCCTTTTTCCTTTTTTTACTCTACACCCCCTAGAGGAATGAAAAGTTAAAAAAAAAAAAAAAGACAAAATAAAATATAATTAATATTAAAAGCACAACAAAGAAAGCCATAAACAAACAAAAAGACAAACCTGAGAACAGGAGAAAATATTTATTAAAAAAAAAGAGAGATTAATCTCAAAAATATACTAACAGCTCATGCAGGTCAATATAAAAAACATTATCCAATCAAAAAAATGAGTGGAAGACATTTCTCCAAAGAAGACATACAGATGACCAGAAAGCACATGAAAAGATGCTCAACATCACTAATTATTAGAGAATTGAAAATCAAAATAATCAAAACTACAGTGATATATTGCTTCATGACAGTCAGAATTGCCATCATGAAAAAAAATCTACAAACAATATTTCTGGAAAGTGTGTGGAGAAGATAAACCCTTCCAATACTGTTGGTGGAGATATAAATTGGTAGAACCTCTATGTAGAACAGTATGGAAGTTTCTTAAAAAACTGAAAATTGAGCTACTGTATGCACCAGCAATCCCTCTTCTAGGCACATAACCAGAGTAAGCCATAATTGAAAAGATACATGAACCCCAATATTCATTGCAGCACTATTTACAATAGCCATGATATGAGAGCAAGCTAAATGTCTATCAACAGATGAAGGGATAAAGATGTGGTACACATATAGAATGGAATATTACACAGTAATAAAAAAGAACAAAAATACTCAGTGCTTTTTATTCTAACTTTTGCTATCATCTGAGTGGCTGAGTGAACCTTATCACAGAAAAAAATGGTAATAAGAAATTACTGGAAAGAGTAAATGACATTGTTTCAACAAATTGCTTGAAACTGTATTTGTTCTGAAAAACTTTGATTATAAATTTGTTGATTATTATTCAAAATTTCTTCTATATTTAAACACATATCATCTTTCTATCATTTATACAATTTGATTGACCACATTTCTGTACAAAGATGGGCTTTTATGAACTGATCTATGGAAGTAAGTAGTCAATCTAAACCCTCCTTCAGTTCAGTTCAGTTGCCCAGTCGTATCTGACTCTTTGAGACCCCATGGACTGCAGGACTCCAGGCCTCGCTGTCCATCACCAACTCCGGGGACTTACTCAATCTCATGTCCATTGAGTCGGTGATGCCATCCAACCATCTCATCCTCTGTTGTCCTGAGAGATTAATCTCAAAAATATACTAACAGCTCATGCAGGTCAATATAAAAAACATTATCCAATCAAAAAAATGAGTGGAAGACATTTCTCCAAAGAAGACATACAGATGACCAGAAAGCACATGAAAAGATGCTCAACATCACTAATTATTAGAGAATTGAAAATCAAAATAATCAAAACTACAGTGATATATTGCTTCATGACAGTCAGAATTGCCATCATGAAAAAAAATCTACAAACAATATTTCTGGAAAGTGTGTGGAGAAGATAAACCCTTCCAATACTGTTGGTGGAGATATAAATTGGTAGAACCTCTATGTAGAACAGTATGGAAGTTTCTTAAAAAACTGAAAATTGAGCTACTGTATGCACCAGCAATCCCTCTTCTAGGCACATAACCAGAGTAAGCCATAATTGAAAAGATACATGAACCCCAATATTCATTGCAGCACTATTTACAATAGCCATGATATGAGAGCAAGCTAAATGTCTATCAACAGATGAAGGGATAAAGATGTGGTACACATATAGAATGGAATATTACACAGTAATAAAAAAGAACAAAAATACTCAGTACTTTTTATTCTAACTTTTGCTATCATCTGAGTGGCTGAGTGAACCTTATCACAGAAAAAAATGGTAATAAGAAATTACTGGAAAGAGTAAATGACATTGTTTCAACAAATTGCTTGAAACTGTATTTGTTCTGAAAAACTTTGATTATAAATTTGTTGATTATTATTCAAAATTTCTTCTATATTTAAACACATATCATCTTTCTATCATTTATACAATTTGATTGACCACATTTCTGTACAAAGATGGGCTTTTATGAACTGATCTATGGAAGTAAGTAGTCAATCTAAACCCTCCTTCAGTTCAGTTCAGTTGCCCAGTCGTATCTGACTCTTTGAGACCCCATGGACTGCAGGACTCCAGGCCTCGCTGTCCATCACCAACTCCGGGGACTTACTCAATCTCATGTCCATTGAGTCGGTGATGCCATCCAACCATCTCATCCTCTGTTGTCCTCTTCTCCTCATGCCTTCAATCTTTCCAAGCATCAGGGTCTTTTCAAATGAGTCAGTTCTTCACATCAGGTGGCCAGATTATTGGGGTTTCAGCTTCAACATCAGTCCTTCCAATGAATATTCAGGACTGATTTCCTTTAGGATGAACTAGCTGGCTCTCCTTGCACCCCGATATAAGTTAAATAAGTGGGGTGACAATGTACAGCCTTGACATATTCCTTTCCCTATTTGGAACCAGTCTGTTGTTCCATGTCCAGTTCTAACTGTTGCTTCCTGACCTACATACAGATTTCTCAAGAAGCAGGTCAGGTTTTCTGATATTCCCATCTCTTTGAGGTTTTTCCACAGTTTGTTGTGATCCACACAAAGACTTTGGCATAGTCAATAAAGCAGAAATATATGTTTTTCTGGAACTCTGTTGCTTTTTCCATGATTCAGCAGATGCTGGCAGTTTGATCTCTGGCTCCTCTGCTTTTTCTAAAACCAGCTCGAACATCTGTAAGTTCACAGTTCACATACTGTTGAAGCCTGGCTTGGGCAATTTTGAGTTTACTTTACTAACATGTGAGATTATTGCAATTGTGGAGTAGTTTGAGCATTCTTTGGCATTGCCTTTCTTTGAGACTAGAATGAAAACTGACATTTTCCAGTTCTGTGCCCACTGCTGAGTTTTCCAAATTTGCTGGCATATTGAGTGCAGCACTTTCACAGCATCATCTTTTAAGATTTGAAATAACTTAACTGGAATTCCAACACCTCCACTAGCTTTGTTTGTTGTGATGCTTCCTAAGGCCCACTTGACTTCACATTCCAGTATGTCTGGCTCTAGGTGAGTGATGATACTATTGTGATTATCTTGGTTGTGAAGATCTTTTTTGTATAGTTTTCCTTTGTATTCTTGCCACCTCTTCTTAATATCTTCTGCATAGATTTTTATGAAGCCAGTATTTAAAGTCAGTTTATAAAGCCAGTGTTTTTGCTAATCACATGAATCTACTCATCTAAAAAAAATTGCTAAAACACTTCAAACTGCAGTTTCTATAAACCTGATTCTCCTCCACTAATTGTGCTTTAATGAGAGTTTTCTGTTTTGTGGATAACAATGTTCAAATATTCAGAGAACAGATTATTAAAATTTCTGCTGAATGACTCATATAGGAACACTAATTAGAACTAGAAAAACATAGTTGCAATTTTCCAAAATAGTAACTGTGCCAGGTGAACTCAAGAAGTACTTCTGCTAACTGATACTTTTATATAGAAACTGGCAAATAATACATGTAATAATGATTAATGGCTTTGCTCTGGATATTTTAAAATGAATTGCTTTTGACAAATGGGGACTTTTGGTTCTTATTCTATTAATAAATCTTGTCACTCACAATTTTACTGATTGACCTTTAGCAAATGTTCTATTTTTGTCTTAATTCTTTTATAAAAGTAAAACCTGGAGCTTATAATGAAAAAAAAAACAAATAAATACAGTTGTTAAAGTGACAAGATGAAAAATATTTTCTAGTTAGGAGGTTTGACTTAATTTTTTTTGTTTCCCATATTTAATATTAATTAGATCCAATAACATCAACTACTATAAAAAAGAATGCCTTGTCATCAAGGTACTTATGCTAAATAGAAAATAACCTTAGGTCATTTTTTTCTTTATAGATATTTTTCTCTTTAAGAGAATACTTAATTAAAATATGTCATGAGTTCCAAAGTCTCAGATTGAAGCCAGAATTTTTAATAACATAGCATAGAGGCCTCTAACTACTTGCTAAAGAAGGTAGTAGGGAAAATACTACTTTTTACATATATAAAACAGAAAAACAAAACAAACAAGCAAACAAACAAACCATTGTCCATGGAATTCTCCAGGCAAGAATACTGGAGTGAGTAAACATTCCCTTTTCCAGGGGATTTTCCCAACCTAGGAATCGAATCTGGGTTTAACCATATTGCAGGCAGATTCTTTACCATCTGAGCCACAAAGACGCCCCAAAGACACAAATATATGTTTTTTAATGTTTCAAATTAAATACTTTAAAATTAATGTCTAAAAGGACTAGAGTATCTTTGTAGCTTATCTTAAATTTCCCTTCATAACACCAAATGACAATTTTGTTTTTCTGCCATGATACATGATGCCATAACAAGTCATTTCAATTCAAATTATATAATATCTCTAACTTAAACTCCTCACTTTTCCATTAACAGTTAAGCAACCCCATATCTACTCTGAGTTCCAATTTTTTGTGCAATGCACAGTGCCACCATACCCAGTAATTGTCTGTTCTCATGACATTTCCAAGCAAACATTTTCAAAGATTATTTCTCCCAACCCACACATCTTTAGAAGTATGGGAGGTTTACTTAAGATCACAAAGCTCTTTGTTCAGTCTTTGCTCATGCTGCAGCATTTGGAAGTCTTCTTGAAATAAATTTTCTGATCTTTATCTGTAGTATGCGGAAAATACAGTACTTGAAAGATTGTGCCAGTCAAAGAGCACATAAAATTCTTTTTCTGACACCAAACTAAGTTCCAAAGAAATACTATGATTTGTCCTCTTTACACTGTCTTGCACATATAGATTATTATTAACTATTTGGTGTTGAAAATACTTTTATTCCTTATTCATGTTCTAGTAGTAAAGCACCAGCCTTTGACTGTTTAATTTATTTAATTTTTCGATATAAACTCAGGGTCATTAAAATACCAATGCCATATCACAAGTTATTCACATATTTGTAATAAACTCAGCATCCTCTCTTCATTTATTAGCAGATGCTGAACTATTCTGCAATGAACTGATCCTTTGTGGGATCGATAGCAATTAATTTTATGGTGGGTTTTTGAAGTGTTGAAAGATTTAATTTTTTTATTTAAACAATTATTTATTCTGGTTAGAGTTGTTTAAAATTGAATACTATACAAACAAGTGAAAGTTTTTGTTTTTTTTTAATTAGGTAAATCAGCAGATCTGTGTTTGAAGGAAACTCAGTTATAAATATTTGTAGTCCATCTTAAATTAAAGTTGCAGAAATTTAAATGACAAGAATTTTCTGCATTTAATTTAAACTTTACTAACAGCTTATATTTTCACATATTTATTTTAACTGGAGAAAAATANGTTTTTTTTTAATTAGGTAAATCAGCAGATCTGTGTTTGAAGGAAACTCAGTTATAAATATTTGTAGTCCATCTTAAATTAAAGTTGCAGAAATTTAAATGACAAGAATTTTCTGCATTTAATTTAAACTTTACTAACAGCTTATATTTTCACATATTTATTTTAACTGGAGAAAAATAAGAAACAATGAAAAGAAAGATGTATAACTGAATCACTGAAATAAAAGGAAATGGTTTAATGTCAAAACAAATTGTTCTTGTCAAGCTTCTAATCTTCTTTTCTTTCTTTCTTTCTTTTTTTAATTGGGACATCCTCTCCCCACTTCTTTTTCATTTAAGATTGTATAGAACTTGTGTTTGGCTACTTGTTGCTCAAAAGCCAAAATTCAGGCGCAAGTCTTGGTAGAGAGGAAACTAACTTAATTCAGAAAAGCTGACAATCTGGGTAGAGGTGGAATCATGTCCTGAGACCAACTCCAAAGATTCTGCTGAGCCATGACAATTTTTTTTTATTATTATTATTTTAAGTATTACCAAATTTCACACTCAACAGATTTTATATATATATATATATATATATCTGCAGATGGGCACATTTTATTAGACTTTTTAACAATTTTTTAATTGAAGGTTAATTGTTTTACAGATCTTTGTTGTTTTCACTCAATCATCAACAAAAATCAGCCACAGGTTCACTCATGTCCCTGCCTTACTGAAACTCCTTCCTATTTCCCTCTCCATCCCATCCCTCTAGGTTGTTACAGAGCCTCTGAGTCCCTTGAGTCATACAGCATATTCCCATCGGCTATCTACTTTTCATATGGTATTGTAGGTTTCCATGTTACTATCTCCATACATCTCAATCTCTCCTTCCTCACCTCCTGCCATGTCCATATGTCTGTTCTCTATGTATGTTTCTCCGTTGCTGCCCTACAAATAAATCCATAAGTACCTTGACAGTTCTTAAAAGAAAAAAGGGAAAACAATCTCAGTTCAGTTCAGTTCAGTTGCTCAGTTGTGTCCGACTTCTTGAGACCCCATGGAATACAGCACGCCAGGCTTCCATGTCCTTCACCAACTCCCGGAGCCTACTCAAACTCATGTCCATTTTGTCAATGATCCCCTCCAACAATCCTATCCTTTGTTGTCCCCTTCTCCTTCCACCCTCAATCTTTCACAGCATCAGGGTCTTTAAAACTGAGTCGGTTCTTTGCATTAGGTGGCCAAAGTATTGGAGTTTTAGCCTCAGCATCAGTCTTTCCAATGAATATTCAGAACTGATTTCCCTTAGGATTGACTGGTTGGATCTCCTTGCAGCCCAAGGGACTCTCAAGGATCTTCTCCTACACTGTAGCTCAAAAGCATCAATTTTTCAGCACTCAGCTTTCTTTATAGTTAAGCTTTCACATCCATACATGATTACTGTAATAAAACATAGCTTTGACTAGACAGATTTTATTGGTAAAACAATGTCTCTGCTTTTTAATATGCTGTCTAGGTTGGTCAAAGCTTTTCTTCCAAGGAGCAAGTGTCTTTTAATTTCATGGCTGCAGTCACCATCTGCAATGATTTTGGAGCCCCAAAATATAAAGTCTGTCACTGTTTCCATTGTTTCCCCATCTATTTGCCATGGAGTGATGGGACCAGATGCTATGATCTTAGTTTTGTGAATGTTGAGTTTTAAGCCAACTTTTTCACTCTCGTCTTTCATTTTCATCAAAAGGCTCTTTAGTTCTTCTTCACTTTCTGCCATAAGAGTGGTGCCATAAATTCATCAATACCATGACAGTTTTTAAAAGGAAAAAGGGGAAATAATCTCAGTTAATTATTAAGATAAGATGTCAGATTCTTTGTCACTTTCCCATTACATGCAGACCTACTGACATCTTCTGATCTTCTTTTGGATGTTATCTTGCTTGTGTGGCCCACTTGCAGTTGGATGCTATTCTTCCTTGTTGTCTCCCTGTAAATTTGCTAAGGGTAAAACTAGGGGTTCAGAGTCAATCATTTTTCAACTACTTAATTATCCATTCCTATTCCTTTTAATCCAATAAATGTATCAATAGTTAAGAAAGGTACTATGTACATTCAGTAGATCAGTTGTCAATAATTAAATTAAATGTTAGCTAGTAACCCCTTTTTTATAATAAATGTTTCAAGGAAACAAAAATAGACAACCAGAAAAGCTTCAAAGGAGCTTACAGATCTCACTTGTCAGATATCCCACTTCTATTGGTTTAGGAGCAAAGGTTTGCTTTCTGTAACTTCATGCTGCCATAGGATACTATATTTTCAGAGTAGAAAATGTCTACATGGATCTGCACCATCTCTTTGCTGACAATTTTAGTTGTTTACAGAGTAAGCTACAATTATGCTGATGCCTACAAAGATATAGATTATTACAAGCAATAAAGTTAATTCCATTTTCTTGAGGCCAGTTCATAGAATTGTGCTAGCCATAGATTCAGTACTGCTCAAGACAGAGCAGCTTAAGTCGTGCGTATGGTCTGGTCATCACACAGTTAACATTTTCCTTCTAGTGTTAGTATCCGTAAAACAACTCAGAAAAGTTCACTGGACACAGAGTATGTGGTTCTACTGTCCCAATCATTTTCTGCCCAAGCCTGCTCTTTTGTGACTCAGGGAGGCCTGGGAGACTTCAGGGTTTCCTCTAAGAAAGAGGCAGGGCAAATAGAGAGGCCTTTATAATTGACGAGCTCTACTTGCTTCTGCTCAGTTCCCAGATTGCACTGCAACACTGTAATTCTGAGATTTTGCATCCTTATGGTCCTCATAGTGAGAAATGTTACATATGCAAACCAGTACCTTTATGATTTTCTCATCCTCACAGGACAGTTAGAATGTAAAAAATTCACACAAACATTTACAAAATAAAACAAGTGTTCAGTTAAGTTCAATCACTCAGTCATGTCCGACTCTTTGTGATCCCATAAACTGCAGCACACGAGGCCTCCCTGTCCATCACCAACTCCCTGTGTTTACCCAAGCTCATGTCCTTGAGTCAGTGATTCCATCCAACCATCTCATCCTCTGTTGTTCCCTACCCTCAATCTTTCCCAGCATCAGGGTCTTTTCAAATGAGTTTGCTCTTTGCATCAGGTGGCCAAAGTATTAAAGTTTCAGCTTCAACATCATTCCTTGTGGGCATGCCCATTCAGTTTCTTGGCAAGGATATACCTATAGAATTCTTCAGCATGGACATCCACACTCAATCTCTTAGACTTGATGTACAAACTCCATTTCTTAGTAGAGTTGTAACCACTCAGTACTTTACGATGGATACATATATTTAATTCCAAATAGAATATGTGAAATTCCAGGAATATTATTTGACATTAGTTGAGAATTCTTTCTAACATTATCAATTAACAGAAATTAGTTTAATTTAACAACGGAAATCTTGAGAGTTTCCTCCATAGAACAGCAAATTGATCAGGTACAGTGGGCCTGGATAGAAAGAAAAAGAGATTTTAAAAAAATGAATAAGTTACGGTAGTCGACTAGGTGGGGAGTAATGAAAGGTGAAGGGAAAAATAAAGCACAAAAAAAGTTGTCAACTTCATTATTTTGTCAATTAATCCCATCTTCAGTTCAGTTCAGTCGCTCAGTCATTTCTGACACTTTGCGACTCCATGAATTGCAGCACTCCACGCCTCCCTGTCCATCACCAACTCCCAGAGTTCACTCAAACTCACGTCCATCAAATCGGTGATGCCATCCAGCCATCTCATCCTCTGTCATCCCCTTCTCCTCCTGTCCCCAATCCCTCCCAGCATCAGAGTCTTTCCCAATGAGTCAACTCTTCACATGAGGTGGCCAAAGTATTAGTTTCAGCTTTAGCATCAGTCCTTCCAAAGAACACTCAGAACTCATCTCCTTTAGAATGGACTGGTTGGATCTCCTGGCAGTCCAAGGGACTCTCAAGAGTCTTCGCCAACACCACAGTTCAAAAGCATCAAATCTTTGGTGCTGCCTCCTTCACAGTCCAACTCTCACATCCGTACATGACTACTGGAAAAACCATAGCCTTGACTAGATGGACCTTTGTTGGCAAATTAATGTCTCTGCTTTTGAATATGCTGTCTAGGTTGGTCATAACTTTCCTTCCAGGGAGTAAGTGTCTTTTAATTTCATGGCTACAATCTCCATCTGCAGTGATTTTGGAGCCCCAAAAATAAAGTCAGCCACTGTTTCCACTGTTTCCCCATCTATTTGCCATGAAGTGATGGGACCAGAAGCCATGGTCTTAGTTTTCTGAATGCTGAGCTTTATGCCAACTTTTTCGCTTTCCTCTTTCACTTTCATCAAGAGGCTTTTTAGCTCNGCATGAGGTGGCCAAAGTATTAGTTTCAGCTTTAGCATCAGTCCTTCCAAAGAACACTCAGAACTCATCTCCTTTAGAATGGACTGGTTGGATCTCCTGGCAGTCCAAGGGACTCTCAAGAGTCTTCGCCAACACCACAGTTCAAAAGCATCAAATCTTTGGTGCTGCCTCCTTCACAGTCCAACTCTCACATCCGTACATGACTACTGGAAAAACCATAGCCTTGACTAGATGGACCTTTGTTGGCAAATTAATGTCTCTGCTTTTGAATATGCTGTCTAGGTTGGTCATAACTTTCCTTCCAGGGAGTAAGTGTCTTTTAATTTCATGGCTACAATCTCCATCTGCAGTGATTTTGGAGCCCCAAAAATAAAGTCAGCCACTGTTTCCACTGTTTCCCCATCTATTTGCCATGAAGTGATGGGACCAGAAGCCATGGTCTTAGTTTTCTGAATGCTGAGCTTTATGCCAACTTTTTCGCTTTCCTCTTTCACTTTCATCAAGAGGCTTTTTAGCTCCTTTTCACTTTTTTGCCATAAGGGTAGTGTCATTTGCATATCTGAAGTTATTGATATTTCTCGTAGCAATCTTGATTTCAGCTTGTGCTTCATCGAGCCCAGTGTTTCTCATGATGTATTCTGCATATAAGTTAAATAAGCATGGTGACAATATACAACCTTGACATACTTCTTTTCCTATTTGGAACCAGTCTGTTGTTCCCTGTCCATTTCTAACTGTTGCTTCCTGACCTGCATATAGGTGCTTCATCGAGCCCAGTGTTTCTCATGATGTATTCTGCATATAAGTTAAATAAGCATGGTGACAATATACAACCTTGACATACTTCTTTTCCTATTTGGAACCAGTCTGTTGTTCCCTGTCCATTTCTAACTGTTGCTTCCTGACCTGCATATAGGTTTCTCAAGAGGCAGGTCAGGTGGTCTGGTGTTCCCATCTCTTTCAGAATTTTCCAGTTTATTGTGATCCACACAGTCAAAGGCTTTGGCATAGTCAGTAAAGCAGAAATAGATGTTTTTGTGGAACTCTCTTGCTTTTTCCATGATCCAGTGGATGTTGGCAATTTTCTCTCTGGTTCCTCTGCCTTTTCAAAAACGAGCTTGAACATCAGGAAGTTCATGGTTCATGTACTGCTGAAGCCTGGCTTGGAGAATTTTGAGCAATATTTTACTAGCATGTGTGATGAGTGCAATTGTACAGTAGTTTGAGCATTCTTTGACATTGCCTTTCTTTTTGGGATTGGAATGAAAACTGAACTTTTCCAGTCCTATGGACACTGCTGAGTTGTCCAAATGTGCTGGCATATTGAGTGCAGCACTTTCACATCATCGTCTTTCAGGATCTGAAATAGTTCTACTGGAATTCCATCACCTCCACTAGTTTTGTTCTTAGTGATGTTTTCTAAAGCCCACTTGACTTCACATTCCAGGATATCTGGTTCTAGGTGAGTGATCACACCATCGTGGTTATCTTTAATCGTGAAGATCTTTTTGTACAGTTCTTCTATGTATTCTTGCCACCTCTTAATATCTTCTGCTTCTGTTAGGTCCATACCACTTCTGTCCTTTATCGAGCCCATCTTTGGATGAAATGTTCCCTTGGTATCTCTAATTTTCTTGAAGAGATCTTTAGTCATTCCTATTCTGTTGTTTTCCTCTATTTCTTTGCATTGATCACTGAGGAAGGCTTTCTTATCTCTCCTTGCTATTCTTTGGAACTCTGCATTCAGATGCTTATATCTTTCTTTTTCTCCTTTGATCTTGGATTCTCTTCTTTTCATGTCTTAATTCTCCACAATTCTAGTCAAAAGTATTTCTTGATGCATTCTTATAACAAGGTTAGTGGTATTTCTATTATGTGTTATTATGTCCTCTCTAAATTAATAATTTTTACTTGTCCTTACAGAACATTTTAGAAATGTCTAATTATAGAAAAATTAATTGCATGTAAAGTAGAATAGTATAATGAACCTCCATGTGCCTGTCATTCATTTCATCAATTGTCACTTCTTGGCCTAACTTGTGTCATCTGTACCTAGATCCACTTTTCACACTCAATTTATCCTAGATTATTTTGAATCAAATTACAGACACTAGAATTATTTCATCTAAAATTATTTTAATTTATATCTTCAAAATGCAGCAAATCATCTCTATGTTTATCCTAACAAGAATACCACTATTGTATTTAAAGTAAATTACCAAGAGTGCTCATATGGTTAAATAGGAGCTCTTGGTGTTCATTTCTTTCTACAAGAATTTGGAATTCATATCTACAACAAGAATATCTACAAATTCATTTCTACATCAAGAATATTTACAAGTGGAACAATTCACACACAGTACCCTCTGAATTCTCGTAAAGGACCTTAGACAAAGATCCATAAAAGGACAAGAAAAGATCCCTATATAAACTGGTAGGATAAATGAGGGAAAGGGAAAAAGAAAAGAGCTAGTGGGAGGGAACCTACACCCTTAAGAAAGAGATGAAATAGAGGAGAGGTTACTGTACCTGGGGAGGCCCCCTTCATCAGTGGCTAGTCTGTGGCAGGCAGGACATAGTGAAATTTACACTGATGGTCTGTGCCAGAGCCCAGTGAGGCCCAGCCTGAAATGGATGGTTGTATACTAGAGCAAACAGAGGCAGGGTGCCAAAGAGTGGGATTAGGAGAAAGGAGACCCAGGGAAAGAATTCTGTTGATCGCTTTGGATGGCACTGAAACAGCCTGAGGGAATGGGAGTGAAGAGCTCCACAGTTGGGAACACTCCTGGAAAAAGCACACATTGCCTTGGAAGTGAGGTTCAATTGTTGAGTAGCACATAAGGGGCAGAGCCACCACTGTGGCCTCTTTTCCCACACATCAGCCCCTGGCTTCTGGGGTGCTGGGAAGGAGTCTCAACAAAGAAAGCATGTACAACTCCATTGTAGCCTTTTTATTCTCCCCCTTCCCCATGCCTGACCAAGTTCACATGTACCTTGGTCACCACTGATGGGCCCACTTACCCAAATATGAAAGCATGCCCCACACAGTTGTAGAGCTGGGGACAAAATGAAAACTGAGCCCCAGGGGCTGTGTCACTAAGGAAGAGAAACTGAAATCTCTCCTTGCAGCTACATGAGCAGTGGGATAAAACCTCTGTCATCCACCTGGTATATCCAATGCATGCAGTACTTGTAAATGGACAACAAGCACTCTCACAACCGAGATAGGTCTAATTCTACCAGCTGTGGGCTTTGAGGGCATGTGCATGCAGAAGTTGGGCCAGATCAGAGAATGAGCTACCTTTAGTGTGCCCACAGCAATTCCAAAGATATATCTAGAAATCTTGGAGTGTCTCCTAGGGAGGTAGAGGTTTAGCTGTGCTTTACTATGGGGGCAAGGACACTGATAGCAATGGTTCCAGGAAAATTTTTGTTTATTTTGGTTTGTTTTGTCTCTGAAATTTTAATTTTTTAACTTTAAAAAATTTTAAATTATATTATTTATTAACATTTAAACAAATTTTTACTTTCTGATTCTTTTGATCTTTTTGTTATCTTTTTTTTAGTTTTAGTTTTTGGCTTTGTTGTACTTTTGGTGTTATTTTTGCTTGTTTTTTTATTGTTGCTTTGTTTTGTATTTTGTTTTTGAGGGTTTTTTGGTTCTTCTTTTTGGTTTTCTTTGTTTTTGTTTGTTTGTTTGTTTTTGTTTGATTTTGTTTTTATTGTTCATCTTGTTTTTCTCTGTTTTCTTTCTCTTTTTTGTTTTGGTTTTATTTTGTTGTCATTTCTGTGTGGTCTTTTTTTTTAATTTTCTTGCTACTTTTTTTTCTTTTTAATTTTTCAGTTTCTTTTTTTTAAATTTTTTTGCTTTCCTTCTTTTTTTGGTTATTGTTTCTTTTTTTATTTTATGTTTTCTTTTCATTTTTGTTTGTTTGTTCTTATTGTTTGCCTTTTTTTAATGCCATTTGTCTTGATTTTTCTTTGTTCTACCTTATTTTATGTATTTATTTATTTTGGCCACTCTGGCTGCTGAGGTCTTGGTTTCCAAGCTGGGGGTCAAGACTGAGGCACTGTGATGGAAAACCCAATTCCTGGTCACAAAACCACCAGAGAATTCCCAACCCCTCTGAATATTGATCAATATGAACTCTTCCTTTTAAGTCACCCTCTGGGTCTCAAGACTAGTTCCATTCAATACCCTGTAAGCTCCAGTACTGAATACTTCAGGCCAAATAACCAGTAAAACAGGAGCAGAAACCCACTCATCAGCAGACAGCCTGCTTAAAATTGTATTAAGCTCACATAAACACCAAAAGACACCTCATGACACTACTGGGCCCACTAGAAGAACGAGACCCAACTCCATCCACCAGAACACAGTTATTAGAAATACAAATGGATATAAGCAACTAAATGTCAATAAAATGGACAGCATAGAAGAAATGGACAAATTCTTAGGAAGATAAATCTTTTAAAGACTGAAGCAGGATGAAAAACTAAATAAGAATAGACAAATCATAAATACTGAAATTGAAACTGAATTAAAAATCTTCCAACAAACAAAAGTTCAGGACCAAATGGCTTCACAGGCAAATTATATCAAATATTTAGAGACGTATTGACATCTACCCTTCCAAAACTCTATCAAAAAATGGAGAGAAATCAATATATCCAAGCTCATTCTATGAGGCCAACATCACCATGATACCAAAAGTAGAAAAAGATATCACACACAAAAATGAAAATTACAGGGCAACATTACTGATGAATATAAATGCAAAAATCCTTAAAATACCAGCAAACCAAATCCAGAACAGATTAAGAGGATCATACATGTGGATCAAGTGGGATTCATCACAGGGATGCAAAGATTCTTCAATACATTCAAATTAATCAATGTGATGCACCATATTAACAACTTGAAGAATAAACATCATGATCATCTCAATAGATGCAGAAGCTTTTGACAAAATTCAATACCCATTTATAGTTAAAAAAAAAAATCTTCAGAAAGGGAGCATAGAAAGTATCTAGTTCAATATAACAAAAGCCACATGCAGCAAACCTACAGTGAACATTATTCTTAATGATGAAAAGCTGAAAACATTTCCTCTAAGATCAAAAACTAGGCAAGAGACAAGGGTATCCACTCTAGCCATTTTTATTCAACACAATTTAAAAAATCCTACTCATGGCTACAGAAAATTTAAAAAAATGAAAGAAATTCAAGATGGGAAAAAAAATTGTCACTGTTTGCTGACTACGTGTTACTATACATAGAAAATCCTAAAGATGCTACTAGAGCTTATCAACAATCTTTGTAAATTTGCAATATAGAAAATTAACACACAAAAATCTTGCATTTCTATACAATAACAGTGACAGATCTGATAGAGAAATTAGGAAAACATTTCAGTTCACCATTGCATCAAAAAGAATTAAATAACTAGGAATAAACCTATTAGAAAAGCAGAAAACTTGTATTCAGAAAAATATAAGATACGGATGAAAGAAATAAAAGATAACACATAGATTAAGAGATAAACCATGTTCTTAGATTGGAAAAATCAATATTGTGAATATAATTATACTAACCAAAAAACTGACAGACTCAATTCAATTCCCAGAAAACTACTGATGGCATATTTTTCATAGAAATAGAAGAAAAATCTTTTCAATTTGTATGGAAACACAAAAGACTATGAATAGCCAATTGAAATATGAAAAAAAAAAAAAAAGAAGCTGGAGTAATCAGACTCCCTGAGTTCATACTATACATAGCTATAGTCATGAGAACAGTAAGATATGGAATAAAGTAGAAATACAAGTGAAACAGGATAGGAAGTCCAGAGATAAACCCATGCACTTATGGTCAACTGACCTATGATGAAGGAGGCAAGAATAGACAGATGGAGAATAGACAGTCTCTTCAATAAGTGGTGCTGGATAAACTGGACAGCTACATGTAAAAGAATGAAATTAGAACACAATCTAACACTATTGTATTTATACTATACACCAGAATAAACTCTAAATAGAATAAATACTTAAATGTAAGTTGAGATAATATAAAGCTTTTAGTAGAAAATATAGGGAGAACACTCTGACATAAATCACAGCAAGACCTTTTTAGATTCACTTCTAGAACAATGAAAATAAAATAAACAACTGGGACCTAATTAAACTTAAAAACTTTCACACAGCAAAGGAAACCATAAAGAAAACAAAAAGGAAAGTTTCCAAATGTCAGAAAATATTTGAAACTGAAGTTACTGATTAATCTCCAAAAGACACAAACATCTCATATTGCTCAATACCAAAAAACAAGCAAAAAACTCAGTCAAAAAATAAGTGGAAGATCTAAATAAACATCTCTACAAAGAAGACCAGCAGATGAACAAGAAGCACTTTAAAATGTGCTCAGTATCATAAGTTATTAGAGAAATGCAAATCAAAACTACAATGAGGTATCACATTATACCAGTCAGAATTGTCATCATTAAAATTTCTGAGAAAACCATAATATGAAGAGATACATTCACCCCAATGTTTATTGCAGCACTATTCACAATAGTCAGAACATGGAAGCAACCTGTCATCCATCAATAGAGGAGTGAATAAACAAGATGTGGCACCTATATACAATAGAATATCAATCAACAATAAAAAATAATTGAATAATGCCATTTGCAGGAAAATAAATGAGCTTAAGGATTTTCATACTGAGGGAATAAGTCAAAGATAAATATCATATGATATAACTTACATGTAGACTCTTTTAAAAAAAGGCTAGGGATGAACTTATCTATAAAACATAAATGGTATTCTCAGGTTACACTAGTGGTAAAGAACCTTCCAGCCGATGCAGGAAAAGTAAGAAATGTGTATTCCCTCCTTGGGTCAGGAAGATCTCCTGAAGGCGGGCATGGCAACCCACTTCAGTATTCCTGCCTGGAAAATCCCATAGACAGAGTAGCCTGGGAGGCTACCGTCCATAGGTTGCACAGTCAGACACTGCTGAAGCAACTTAGTGCACATGAATGCATAAAACCTAAATAGAACCACATATGTAGAAGACGGTAAAGGGGTGAGGAATATATTGGAATGTTGTGATTAACACACACTGGTGAGACAGATTTGTTACCATCTGAGCCACCAGAGAAGCCCCAGGTAACTAATAAGGAGCTACTGTATAGCAGAAGGAACTCTATTTAATATTCTGTAAAGGCCTATATGGGAAAGACTCTTAAAAAGAATAAATATATGTATCTGTATAACAGATTCAACTTGCTGTACACCTGAAACTAGCATAACATTATAAATCAATTATACACCAATTTTTAATTGAAAAAAAAGAAATTTCTATATTTTTTTTGTTTGTCTTATATTTCTAGAATTTTCTATTTGAACTTATTTTCAATTAAAGCCCTTGTATGTAGGTTAGTTGATAGGTCTCATAACAGTCTTTCAATACGTAGGTTACCATTCCATCTTTCTTTTTTTTTTTTTACAATTAACTTTTTAAAAAATATGTGATATTTGTCCTTGTAGTATTCAGTGAAATCTGGGTTTTGTTGAAGTTTTCTTCATGGAATTTTTAAATATGTCTTTCTGTCCCATGGATTTCCTTTTTTTTTTTTTTTTTTTTTTTTAATTTTATTTTTTTTGTATTTATTTATTTTTTTACACGAACTCCCAAACATGAGCCCCCCTCCCACCTCCCATCCCGAACTTGCTAATTAAATGTGTACTATTCTGTGCTGTGCTCAGTCACTTCAGTCATGTCTAACTCTGAGATGCCATGGACTGTAGCCTGCCAGGCTCCTCTGTCCATGTGGTACTCCAGACAAGAATACTGTAGTGGGTTGCCATGCCCTCCTCCAGGGGATTGACCCAGAAATAGAACCCATATCTCTGGCATCTCTGCACTGCAGGCAAGTTCTTTACTCCTGAGTCAAATGGGAAGGTGTGAACTAGGGTTTGGCAAATTACAGATAATGATTTAATTTAAGCTACAATTTTTACTTGTTTTAAGCAATGATTCATTGAAACAGCCACAACTATTTATTTGTAGTATTATATATGGTGTTCATCCCTTAAAAAGTCAGAGTTGAGTAGTCATAATGGAGACCTCATGGCCCACCAAATCTAAAACATTTTGTCTGGCTATACAGAAAATGTTTTCTGTTCCCTAATTTTGTATATTGAGGTTGCATCTGATTGTTTTTGTTTTGTACATTTCATACTCGTATTGTATGCCTCTTAGGAAGTAAAAAGTGCCCAACTGACATTCTTTTTGTTATGTTAAAAATCATTGATGAGCACTTCTATGATCTATTAAATTTTTGAAAAAGCTTAGAAGTGAAAAAGAAGAAGAAGTTGCTCAGGTGTATCAGACTCTTTGCAGCTCCATGGACTGTAGCTTACCAGGCTCCTCCCTCCATGGGATTCTCCAGGAAAGAGTACTGGATTGGGTTGCCATTTCCTTCTCCAGGCGATCTTCCCGACCCAGGGATCAAACTTGAGCCCCTCTCATTCCAGGCAGACACTTTAACTTCTGAGACACCAGGGAAGCCACCAAAAATATTAAATTTTTGAAAAAGCTTAAGGATATGCAAACAGATTCCTTCAGTGTCATGACCTAAAACTATTTCCTTGAAATTTAATTATTTAAAAACTATTTCCAAAAAAAAAAATAAATAAATAAAAAATAAAAATAAAAATAAAAACTATTTCCTTGAAATTTGATTATTATACATTAGCATAACTCATTGCATTATTTTATAGGGAATTTGCAAAGCTTTGAAAATATGAACTGTTAAAAAAAATCAGATTGAATCATGGCCTCAGAAATGAAAATTCTTAATATATTGAGAATAAATTTTCCAACATGTAAAATAGAAATGCTATAACCTACTTGACAGAAGTATGATGAATGGTATTACACATATAATTTTAGATATTATATATAGAAGCTATATATCATTGTTATAATAAATTACATATGTATGAGTAGCCATTTATAGCATCATATTTAATGATACAGTACATTTTTTCACATTTTTAAAAACTCTGAATTTGAACTATATCATTGATGGATCTTAGAGTTTGTGAGATAGTAGCAATATTTATATGATAACTATTTCATGTTTAAGTGTTTCATTTTTGATATTACTACTAGAGTGTCAAGCAAGAAATATTAGGAATAGAATTTTTAATTGAGTGAAAATTTTGTTAAGAATTTCTATTGAGCATCAGTTATTCAAAATTTCATGGAAGCTCTCTACATTCTGGATTTCAGGTTTCCATTTTATGTGTCTTGATCAGTTTAATAAAGATGAATTTTCAGAAATATTTGAAACTTTAACGTTATTATCAGGAATCTAGGAAACAAAATATATGCAGAATTTAGAAAGTGAGGCACCATTTTCCCATTTTATAGTTTATATTTTTCATTTTATTTATATATATAGCTGGAATGGGTGAATTTAACTCAGATGACCATTATATCTACTACTACAGGCAGGAATCCCTCAGAAGAAATGAAGTAGCCATCATGGTCAAAAAGGAGTCTGAAATGCAGTACTTGGATGTAATCTCAAACATGACAGAGTGACCTCTATTCATTTCCAAGGCAAACCATTCAATATCACAGTAATCCAAGTCTATGCCCCAACCAGTAATGCTGAAGAAGCTGAAATTGAATGGTTCTACGAAGACCTACAAGACCTTTTAGAACTAACACCCAAAAAAGATGTCCTTTTCATTATAGGGGACTGGAATGCAAAAGTACGAAGTCAGGAAACTCCTGGAATAACAGGGAAATTCAGCCTTGGAATGTATAATGAAGCAGGCCAAAGAATAATAGAGTTTTGCCAAGAAAATCCACTGGTAATAGCAAACACCCTCTTCCAAAACACAAGAGAAGATTCTACACATGGACATCTCCAGATGGTCAACACCGAAATCAGATTGATTATATTCTTTGCAGCCAAAGATGGAGAAGCTCTATACAGTCAACAAAAACAAGACCAGGAGCTGACTGTGGCTCAGATCATGAACTCCTTATT
>SJYX01007674.1:57417-82406 GCA_006410675.1 Oreotragus oreotragus | reverse complement strand
TATATATATATAAATATTACCACATTCACATCTTTTTATTTCAAAGATTATGCCCAAATTTCTTTAAGGGTAATATTATAGAATTGCATTTTAAATTGCTATGGAATGCATGTCTGTATGTGCTTATGTGATATCCAGGTATATACTGAAGAAAATACAAATGAAAAGTGAAAGTGAAAGTCGCTCAGTAGTTTCCAACTCTTTGTGACTGAATGAAATATAAGGTCCATGGAATTCTCCAGGCCAGAATCCTGGAGCGAGTAGACTTTCCCTTCTCCAGGGTATCTGGATTGAACGCAAGTCTCCCACATTACAGGTGAATTCTTTACCAGCTGAGCCAAAAGGGAAGCCCGAATTTACACTTAAATTGTTGTTAAAATAGTTGAGCTAACAAACCTACACTGACTTCCAAGTGAAGAATTTTCTATTGATATGTCTATACATAATAAGCTAAAAAAATAGAAAATAATCTCATAACCATCAATCAATTATGATTTTTCAACTATATGAAGAATATGGAGCCAAGCAAAAATAATGTAAAAAGTAAACAAAAAATATACTCATGAGCCAATGAATTTATAGTGTATTTGAACAATGCCTCATAAATGTCAATGTAGGCTTTTATGTTTTGAAATAAATACCCATTGATGATGATTACACCTCAAGATAGCAGAAGTTTGAAAAACAAATATTGGTAGGCTCTTTTTAAAGCAGTTTTATGTATATTTTCTAGAAAGCTACCTCAGCTGAACAAATGGCAGGTGCTATCTCTGATAGGTGAGCATTTTAACAACCTGCTGTGTCACAGATGCACAAATCCTAATACATACAGAATATACTCTTGTCAAACACAGAGATTCACTGTTAATTACTTTTTTTCCCTGTAAGTTATATTTACAATTTTTTACAAATTCTTAAATAACAAGGTTTACCCACAGGATATTATGTCAGTTTGTTTTTCATAATCTATTTTAGGTGTGCTATTTCAGTTTTTTTAAAATAATATTTTATGGAAAATCAGTAGTTGCTGACTAGTGTATAATGTAGGTAATGCACTGGGGTTCCTTTTGTAATCTCTAAGAAATGTACATGTTCTGTGCAATACAGACATATCATTAACTGTAATTTTGATTTACTACTGATAAAAAAGGGTTTCCCTGGTGGCTTAGGCAGTAAAGCATCTGCCTGCAATGCAGGAGACCTGGGTCTGATCCCTGCATTGGGACGATCCTCTGGAGAAGGAAATAGCAACCCACTCCAGCACTCTTGTCTGAAAATTCCATGGATGAAGGAGCCTGGTAGGCTACATTCCATGGGATTGCAGAGTCAGACACGACTGAGCAGTTTCACTGGAACAGTGATAAAAAGACTTTAATGGTATAGCAGTTTAGCATTTACAAATCACTTTTCCCATTCACAAATTATAATAACACTCATTATCAGTAGCACAAAAAATGACATCCTATGAGACTTGCTGAAAGAACACATGAGAGTCTGCTGCTGCTGCTGCTGCTAAGTTGCTTCAGTAGTGTCTGACTCTGTGCAACCCCATAGACAGCAGACCATCAGGCTCCTCCATCCCTGGGGTTCTCCAGGCAAGAACACTGGAGTGGGTTGCCATCTCCTTCTCCAATGCGTGAAAATGAAGAGTGAAAGTGAAGTTGCTCAGTCATGTCTGACTCTTAGCGACCCCATGGACTGCAGCCTACCAGGCTCCTCCATCCATGGGATTTTCCAGACAAGAGTACTGGAGTGGGGTGCTAGTGAGTATTATATAAACATAATTAGTTCTAAAAAAAACATTTTAAAGTTGTTAAAATTATTAATAATTTCACAGTAGAATGGTTAAAAGATATGATTATGATTATATCTTTTCCACGGGGATGGTCTTGATCCCTATCTCCTGTATAATGTCATGAACCTCAGTCCATAGTTCATCAGGCACTCTATCTATCAGATCTAGGCTCTTAAATCTATTTCTCACTTCCACTGTATAATCATAAGGGATTTGATTTAGGTCATAACTGAATGGTCCAGTGGTTTTCCCTACTTTCTTCAATTTAAGTCTGAATTTGTCAATAAGAAGTTCATGATCTGAGCCACAGTCAGCTCCTAGTCTTGTTTTTGCTGACTGTACAGAGCTTCTCCATCTTTGGCTGCAAAGAATATAATCAATCTAATTTTGGTGTTGACCATCTGGTGATGTCCATGTGTACAATCTTCTCTTGTGTTGTTGGAAAAGGGTGTTTGCTATGACCAGTGTGTTCTCTTGGCAAAACTCTATTAGCCTTTGCCCTGCTTCATTCCGTATTCCAAGGCCAAATTTACCTCTTACTCCAGTTGTTTCTTGACTTCCTACTTTTGCATTCCAGTCCTCTATAATGAAAAGGATATCTTTTGGGGGTGTTAGTTCTAAAGGGTCTTGTAGGTCTTCATAGAACCATTCAACTTCAGCTTCTTCAGCATTACTGATTGGGGCATAGACTTGGATTACTGTGATATTGAGGAATGATGCTAAAGCTGAAGCTCCAGTACTTTGGCCACCTCATGCGAAGAGTTGACTCATTGGAAAAGACTCTGATACTGGGAGGGATGGGGGCAAGAGGAAGAGGGGACGACAGAGGAAGAAATGGCTGGATGGCATCCCCAACTCGATGGATGTGAGTTTGAGTGAACTCCGAGGGTTGGTGATGGACAGGGAAGCCTGGCGTGCTGCGATTCATGGGGTCACACAGAGTCGGACACAACTGAGTGACTGAACTGAACTGAACTGGTGAATATATCTGGAAAATGCATTTAAAATAATATAAATATTTGAAATAATTCTATTTACCTTTTAAAGTACAATGGGGTTAGGTTATTTTAATAACATGTTTTTTGAATCCTTCAAGAATACAGTAAGCTAAGTTTTGTTTGTGCATTGCATGAGTTTGTAATTTTGCTAAAACTTAATAGCATGTTACACTATGTTTCAGGCTTCCCAGGTTGTCCTAGTGGTAAGAGCCTGCCTGCCAATGCAGGATACATAAGAGATGCAGGTTCGATTCCAGGGTGAGGAAGATCCCCTGGAGGAGTGCATGGCAAGCCATTCCAGTATTCTTGCCTGAAGAATCCCATGGACAGAGGTACCTGGCAGGTTATAGTCCATAGGGTTGCACATAGTCGGAAATGACTAAAGCAACTTAGCATGCATGCACACATATTGTTCCAGAGAACAATAACAAATAATGCTGTTTGTCAAAATATTTTAGGGCTTCATCAATTTTCCCAAGGACCTCTCTCAATTCTTTGGAGGTCAAAGATAAAATATGTGCATCAGAAGAGAAACACATATTCTATTATCATTCTTGTTAATATTTTTCTTCAATTTTTAACCAGCCTAACTCTGCTACACCATCATTTGTCAAAGGTTTTCTTTATTTGCAACTCAGGTAATTCTAACATTATTGGCTTCATGAAGTCAAGTAGTTCTTGTAAGATTGACTTTGCATTATACTTCATGGGTTTGTTAGATGTATACAATAATTGGAAGCCACAAGGAAAATAACTGAAAAAGATGTTGCTCAGTGTACTGTGATAAATACTGTTGGGGAGTAGAAGAGAATTTGAAGTGTGAGCCAGTTTTAATTAGTGTTATTAATGCAAACCAGTGTTATTAGTAAATAATGTCATGCTATGATGACTTTTAGGGCTTCCCAGATGACTCAAATGGTAAAGAATCTGCCAGCAATGCAGGAAAGGCAGGAGAGGCAGGTTCTTTCCCTGGATTAGGAAGACCCCTTGGAGAAAGAAATGGCAATTCACTCCAGCATTCTTGCCTGGAAACTCCCATGGACAGAGGAGTCTGGTGGTCTACAGTCGACAGGGTTGCATAAAGTCAGACACAACTCAGTGACTGAACATGCATGCAATGATAACTTTTATTTTCTAACAATGTTGTAGATAATACCTACTTTGGACACTGAAGAATTCCCATACACCTAGAAATTTAAGTAGAATTTTTGCATTGAAGTTTGATTTATCATTTATTGTTTCCTAAAGTGATAAAATCACCAGTTATATATAAAAGACTTTCAGGTATGTCTTACAATGGCTAGTAAGTAAGGCACCTTTGCTTTTCATGGAAATTTTAATCACAAATTTGCAGTCTAATAGCTGAAACACTAATTAGAAAAATTTATGTATTTATGTATAATAGTTCTGAAAAGGGGTTAACCATCATTTATTTGAATAGCAGCCTTCAAGTGCAGTTTATTCTTCCATCACATTAGCCCATTTTAAATTTAACCTTTCTCATTGTCATGAAATCTATCCTTACATTTGTTCTATATTTGAAAGCAGACCCTCAAAACACAATCTTTTGTTGATTCTACTTAAAAATTCTGCATGTATGCAGACCAAGGCATATTTCCATTTCATAAAACAATATTATATAAATGCACAATTTGATATGCTGCTTTAAGTGTTGTTTCTTCCAGGCAAAAGTTCTCTAGTTCCTTGTATCATTCCACATGACATCTTTATGCCCCATTGTTACAATGCCTGGATTCAATTTGTTTGTAGATGTCCATCTTAAAATGAGGTATCCAGAACTAATCAAGTCCTTTAAGAGACATCCCTCAAGGGTATAAAAGGCTTTGACTATTTTTGTAATAGTTCTCTCAAAGAATAAAACAGTCTTATTTCCTAAAGTTCCTGCTTGTGCTGAAACTGACAAGTAGTGATCTATTACAACCCTTTCTTAAGGTGACTTATGTCTCATGTCATTTCTCTTACCTCAAATCCTACTTGTGAAAAATAGAATGCCTTAAAAAACAACAACAACAACAACAAAAAAAAACTGCATCTTATCTCTACTGCTGTGCTGTGTCTCCTTTTAATCAGTATGTGTCTGTAAAATACTGATATACATTATACATATCTATTATGCATGTATACTTATGAAAAATACCAAAATGTCTTATAATAAAATAATGCTTATACTCCCTATAAATTTAATATATAAGAATACAATTTTAAAACTCTGTGTGTTTATATACCCTGTGCCTTCTCCTTCCTTCATAAGAGCAGATCACAGGTTTTTTTTTTTTTAATTTCCTACCATTTATACTAATTCAAACCTCATTTAAATATATTTTCTGGAAAAGGGCAAGAATTATAATATATACAGATTCTGTTAACTTCCAAGTTATTAGATTTTTTGACTTTTGTTTTAAAAATTCACATAAACATCATGCTCCCAAATAATGAGGATAGTATTGTAATTACAAAAGTATTCTCTTTACTGAAATAAGCCTATCTGCAAGCTCAATATCAATACTTGTAAGAAAACAGAATATACATTTTTAAAGAATTTATCTTCTAGAGGAAGAAGAAGAAAACAGATGAGTAAAAATTGTAAGTTGTAATAAATATTATAGCAAATGTTATACATTAAAAAAATTTAGCAATTTTCTTTTCAAAAGATGACCAGAAATTTTCTGACTAGGCAACAATTCTGCTGAAATATATAATCAGCTATTTCATGAAAGAAGCAGAACTCATATTCCAGAAATAAGAATTTTTAAACATTGTTTCTTCACCAATGTAAGTCTGCCATTAGAAGACATTGGGATATCTGCAAATTTTTGTAGATAAGAAATCCAACATAATAAAAAGCTCAACATATACAAGTTGTTACTCAAGCCTAGTGACAAGTGAAAAATATATTTAAATGTGACAAATGGGAAGGCTTACTACTCAAAGACTTTGGAGTTAATTATTGCATTGTCTTTAAGAATAAGATGAGAGAGTAAATATACAAATAGAGGATGGCCAGACCACTTACAAGAATGGATATCTCACTCCAGAACTATGCAGTAATCATTCCAGAAAGTCAAACAATGAATTCTGGAGTAATTTGCACAGGAATAGCCAAAATCTGGTCACCAGCTACAAACTTCCATATAATTTGCCTTTATTTCTCTAACTTAGTGCAAAACAGATAAAAATAAATATGCCTTTCCAGGTAATTATGTAAGAAGCCCCACTCTACTTTGTCTTCCCATAGCATCCTCATGCTAACAACATCCAGGCAGAACACACCTGAAGTCTTTAAGACTTTGAGTCTCTGTCAAAGCAAATGGTAGTGGTTGCCTCACTTACTACATTAATTGCAGAAGAAATAGTCTCTGCTTATTCCTAGTTGTATGATTTAACTTTATTTTCAGAAGAGAAATAAGAAATTTAACAGACTGACTTGGATGGATGAAACAAGAAAAGGTGAACAGAGACTAGTAAAAGTATAGGTAAATCAGAATAAATATTGTTAGTAGAATAATACTTTGAATAATTGTATTAACAAAGGGAGTTTAGAAAAAAAGGAAGAATTAAAATAGAAGTGAAAGTGAAAAGTGAAAGTGAAGTCGCTCAGTCGTGTCCGACTCTTTGCGACCCCATGGACTGTAGCCTACGAGGCTTCTCCGTCCATGGGATTTTCCAGGCAAGAATACTGGAGTGGGTTACCATTTCCTTCTCCAGGGATCGAACCCGGGTCTCCCACATTGGAGGCAGGCGCTTTAACCTCTGAGCCACCAGGGAAGCCCTTAAAATAGAAGAGGGAAATAATATAAGTGGCATTATGAGGTAACTCACCCAAATGTCTTCATCTTATTCTAGTTCAGTTCAGTTCAGATCAGTCACTCAGTCATGTCTGACTCTTTGTAATCCCATGGACTGCATCATAAGCTTCCCTGTCCATCAACAACACCCGGAGCTTACTCAAACCCATGTCCATTGAGTTGGTGAGTCCATCCAACCATCTCATTTTCTGTCGTCCCCTTCACCTCCCACCATCAATCTTTCCCAGCATCATGGTATTTTCCAATGAGTCAGTTGCCGAAGTACTGCAGTTTCAGCTTCAGCATCAGTCCTTCTCATGAATATTCAAGACTGATTTCCTTTAAGATTGACTGGTTGGATCTCCCTGCAGTCCAAGGAACTCTCAAAAGTCTTCTTCAACACCACAGTTCAAAAGCATCAATTCTTCAGCGCTAAGTTTTCTTTATAGTCCAACTCTCACATCCATACATAACTACTGGAAAAATAATAGCTTTGACTAGACAGTGACTGATTTCCTTTAAGATTGACTGGTTGGATCTCCCTGCAGTCCAAGGAACTCTCAAAAGTCTTCTTCAACACCACAGTTCAAAAGCATCAATTCTTCAGCGCTAAGTTTTCTTTATAGTCCAACTCTCACATCCATACATAACTACTGGAAAAATAATAGCTTTGACTAGACAGGCCTCTGTTGGCAAAGTAATATCTCTGCTTTTTAATATGCTGTCTAGGTTGGTCATAACTTTCCTTCCAAGGAGAAAGTGTCTTTTAATTTCATGGCTGCAGTCACCATCTACAGTGATTTTGGAGCCCCCAAAAATAAAGTCTGACACTGTTTCCACTGTTTCCCCATCTATTTGCCATGAAGTGATGGGACTGGATGCCATGATCTTAGTTTTCAGAATGTTGAGTTTTAAGCCAACTTGCTCACTCTCCTCTTTCACTTTCATCAAGAGGCTCTTTAGTTCTTCTTCACTTTCTGCCATAAGGGTGGCGTCATCTGCATATCTGAGGTTATTGATATTTCTCCCAGAAATCTTGATTCCAGCTAATGCTTCTTCCAACCCAGCATTTCTCTTGATGTACTCTGCATATAAGTTAAATGAGCAGGGTGACAATATATAGTCTTGACATACTCTTTTCCCTATTTGGAACCAGTCTGTTGTTCCATGTCCAGTTCTAACTGTTGCTTCTTGACTTGCATGCAGATTTTTCAGGAGGCAGGTCAGGTAGTCTGGTATTCCCATCTTTTGAAGAATTTTCCACAGTTTGTTGTGATCCACACAGTCAAAGGCTTTGGAATAGTTAATAAAGCAGAAATAGATGTTTTTCTGGAATTTTCTTGCTTTTTCAATGATCCAACGGATGTTGGCAATTTGATCTCTGGTTCCTCTGCCGTTTCTAAATCCACCTTGGACATCTGTAATTTCATGGTTTACACACTGTTGAAGTCTTACTTGGAGAATTTTAAGCATGTCTTTGCTAGTGTGTGAGATGATTGTAATTGTGCACTGGTTGGAACATTCTTTGACATTGCCTTTCTTTGGATTTGGAATGAAAAATGAACTTTTCCAGTCCTGCGGCCACTGCTGAGTTTTCCAAATTTGTTGGCATATTGAGTGCAGCTTTTTAACAGCATCATCTTTCAGGATTTGAAATAGTTCAACTGGAATTCCATCACCTCCACTAGCTTTGTTTGTAGATACCAAGGAAACATTCCATGCAAAGATGGGCACAATGAAGGACAGAAATGGTATAGACCTAACACAAGCAAAAGATATTAAGAGGTGGCAACAATACACAGGTGAACTATACAAAAAAGATCTTCATGGCCAAGATAATCATGATGGTGTGATCACTCACCTAGAGCCAGACATCCTGGAATGTGAAGTCAAGTGGGCCTTAGAAAGCATCACCATGAACCAGGTTAGTGGAGGTGATAGAATTCCAGTTGAGCTATTTCAAATGCTGGAAGGTGATGCTGTGAAAGTGCTGCACTCATTATGCCAGCAACTTTGGAAAACTCAGCAGTGGCCGCAGAACTGGAAAAGGTCAGATTTCATTCTAATTCCAAAGAAAGGCAATGCTAAAGAATGCTCAAACTACCGCACAATTGCACTCATCTCACACACTAGTAAAGTAATGCTCAAAATTCTCCAAGCCAGGCTTCAGCAATATGTGAACCGTGAACTCCCTGATGTTCAAGCTGGTTTTAGAACAGGCAGAGGAACCAGAGATCAAATTGCCAACATCCGCTGTATCATGGAAAAAGCAGGAGAGTTCCAGAAAAACATCTATTTCTGCTTTATTGACTATGCCAAAGCCTTTGACTGTGTGGATCACAATAAACTGGAGAATTTTGAGCATTACTTTACTAGTGTGTGAGATGAGTGCAATTGTGCGGTAGTTTGAGCATTCTTTGGCATTGCCTTTCTTTGGAATTGGAATGAAAACTGACCTTTTCCAGTCCTGTGGCCACTGCTGAGTTTTCCAAATTTGCTGGCATATTGAGTGCAGCACTTTCACAGCATCATCTTCCAGGATTTGAAACAGCTCAACGGGAATTCCATCACCTCCACTAGCTTTGTTCGTAGTGATGCTTTCTAAGGCCCACTTGACTTCACATTTCAGGATGTCTGGCTCTAGGTGAGTGATCACACCATCATGATTATCTTGGCCATGAAGATCTTTTTTGTATAGTTCACCTGTGTATTGTTGCCACCTCTTAATATCTTCTGCTTGTGTTAGGTCTATACCATTTCTGTCCTTCATTGTGCCCATCTTTGCATGGAATGTTTCCTTGGTATCTCTAATTTTCTTGAAGGGGTCTCTAGTCTTTCCCATTCTACTATTTTCCTCTATTTTTTTGCATTGATCACTGATATTTGCTCTTTCTTAAATCAAGTGTTTTCATGAACAATTTAAGAATAAATATGCCCTAGTTTAAATAGCAAAGAGAAGAAAATGACAAAATCAAGAAAACTTAAACAATTCTTTAGATAGCAGAAAAGTTATTGATGCAGATTCAGCAGAACCCTAGAAAATGCTAGAGAAGGCAAAAAGCCAAGACTGTTATACAATTCTTACCTTTCTTTTGTATGTTTATTTTTTAAAATTTTTTATCATGTCTATCTGAACATCTGTCACATTTGCTATGAAATTTACTACTCTTCTTTTTCAATACCTATTGCCATGTCAGTTTATTCACAGAATACACCCTTCATTCACAAGTAGTTTGCATTGGAGCTTGACATGTGCATGTCAAAGAGAACAAATATTATTATGCCCATCACATGGATGATAGTACTAAGCTCTACATATTTTATGCAAATTCTATAAGTAATTTAAGTAGCATACATGGTAGACTAGCTACTACTCTTCAGGTGGAACCTAATACACTACATTTTAGTGTATCTTGTGTATTCTTTTCAGCATTCTAGTAACCTCTAGATTGTCAATGAATCATATGCATTATTCTCCAAATAAATGAGGTTAAGACTAACATATATTCACGTTATTAGAAACCCAAAGAACAGTCTCTGTATTAGACTGTGACTGTATTAGTCTCTGTATTAGACTGTATTAGAAAGTGACATTTTAACATTATTATTCAATTAGAAACTTCCTATTAGCATTATGAAAGTCATTCAAAAGTGATACCAGTAATATTTATCAGCATGTTAACCAGATGTGATTTGATTTTCCCAAGCAATTCTTGCTCTATTGAACTGAACATTTTGCCAAGGTTTAAAAGAAAAATAAATACATAAAATAATCCTGAAATAAATACTAAAAACCTTGCAAACTGCAAAGTGGATAATCTAATCTTACGACAATCTCTCAAAATAGTACTTCTTTAACATACAAGTAAAGAGTATTTCCACAGTTAAGACATGTTTTAAAATGTTCTTTTCTGCACTTTTATTTTTTGATCTTTATTTTTGCCACAAATATGTCTTTTGCTTTGTTTTTAAGAACATTAAAAATATATGTATTTCACTATGAGTGATCTATTTCTACCTATATATATATATATTTATAGATATGCCTGTGGAACTTAAAATCTTATATCTGAAATAATTCTAAGTTAGTTTTTTAAAAAATATTTGCTTTAAAAAAATTTACTTTTTTGCCCTTAAAACTACTTTAAAACTTAAGCTTCCAAAATCAGTAGTCAGGCTGACTATTTTATTATCATTTCCTAGTTTCCAGGTACATGTGAGCATCAAAGTTCTAATCAGGAAGACACTTTAAGCATCACAAAATTAAGTTATAGCTAGATTATGGCTACCAGCTAATATTTATTTGTATAAACTGAAATAGCATATTATATTACTATAGATTACTTTTGAAAATGTGGCTATTGAAGATAAAAGAGAATGTTAATAATATTAAATATTTAAGTCTAAAGCACAGACATCTCTAACTTATATTTGACAAGAACGTTAACCTAAAAAATCTAAACATACAACTGTTTTAATTTAATATATATCTTTGAAAGAAATTCAAATATATTCAACTAATTTTAGATAATATGCATATTTCCAATTAAAATTAAAATCAGAGAAAACTATTTTATTTAACAGTTATGAAAAATAATTATGTTGAGACTGCAAGTTCACTTACTTTTGAAATTTCTAAGAAATGGGAAAGACTAAAACATAAGTTTTGACTTATTGATCATATTTTAAGCCTTTGAGTTCTAGTTTTTCTTCTTTTACAATCTCAAATTTTATTCATTTTTTTACCTTATATGCAGTAATTGATTAGCTATTATATGTCAGGGACATACTAAGCAGTAATGAAGAAGACAGACTGCACCATAATGGATGTACATTATGATTTCAAAAATATNAATTTTAGATAATATGCATATTTCCAATTAAAATTAAAATTAGAGAAAACTATTTTATTTAACAGTCGTGAAAAATAATTATGTTGAGACTGCAAGTTCACTTACTTTTGAAATTTCTAAGAAATGGGAAAGACTAAAACATAAGTTTTGACTTATTGATCATATTTTAAGCCTTTGAGTTCTAGTTTTTCTTCTTTTACAATCTCAAATTTTATTCATTTTTTTACCTTATATGCAGTAATTGATTAGCTATTATATGTCAGGGACATACTAAGCAGTAATGAAGAAGACAGACTGCACCATAATGGATGTACATTATGATTTCAAAAATATCTAAAGCATCATCATTTTTTATTACTTTAAAAAGATTCTAATATAAAATAAAATTCAGCCATCTCATTCACTGAACATGAGACAAAAATATATATCTACTTTTTGAATACTCAGCTATTACATATAATATATAAAATATAGTTTGTCTAAAATGTATGAATAAAACACATATTTGCTTTCTATTTTTAGAAATTTAATACAGTGTCAGATTGATACACAACTATCTAGATAATTAATTCCTCTATATAAATTGCTAATGTTATTTTCTTTTTATAAAGCAATTAAGGTTAGGGAAAGACAAGCAAATTATTCTTCAATTATGTTATGGCAGATGATTTTATCCCCAAGTTTCCAAAATGTACCAGTTCACAATTAAAGTATCAGAAATATATATTTGAGCATCTGCATTAATCTTTTTACTAATAGTGTAACATGTAATATTAAATTATATTCACAGTGAATAATGAATATATGAAATTTATATATATAATAATCCATCATAATTCCCCAATTTTATTATGTATTTTGCAAAAATATACTTCAAAGTTCAGAAATGTATAATTAAATTTTAAAAGACTTTCACCAAATAGGAATTTGTTAGAAGCATTAGGGAAAAACAAATTACCTTTATTCTAGTTTAGTTGTGATTGCCTGCAGCTTCCATTTCATTTTAAAAGTTATCTATCCCATGTATACTTGTAAGCTTATCAAACTCAAATATGTCTATGGGCTTGGAGGTAACAATAGTGACTATTCAGTGCAGTCACTCTATAGCCCACATTGCAATTACATAAAGCAAAGAAACTTTCACTACACATCTTAACTTTATATTTTAAAAATGAATAAAATACCTAGAGCTGATTCACGTTAAGGTTTGACAGAAAACAACATAATTCTGTAAAGCAATTATCCTTCAATAAAAAATGAATTAAACAATGAATAAAATAGATATGCTCACAATGATAAATGAATATGATTTCACATTAAGCAAGATCTTTGAAATATGCCATGAGCTGATGGGTTATCATTTTTTCTTTTAAGACTGCACCTTTAGGATATTAAATATATTGGTGAAGGTAATGTAAATGACCTAGCATCTGCCAGAGGTTTAAGTGGTCACTTGCTTTTTGTTGAAATGCCTTTTAGATGAAACAGTGATCATTTCTTAACTAAAATAAATTTGAAAGATAAAGGATTTTGTTAAAAAAGCTCTCTTCCTTTCAAAACTTTCAATTGGTTTCAAAGACACCTTTTAAATTTATTAACCAATGGCTTAAAAAAGAAAAATTTAATAGCATCTTTTCCCTACACTGTTTTTCTATTGTTTACTTTAGATTTCTTGAGGAAACCAGAATAGAAAGAGACACATGTACCCCAATGTTCATTGCAGCACTGTTTATAATAGCCAGGACATGGAAACAACCTAGATGTCCATCAGCGGATGAATGGATAAGAAAGCTGTGGTATATATACACAATGGAGTATTACTCAGCCATTAAAAAGAATACATTTGAATCAGTTCTAATAAGATGGATGAAACTGGAACCAATTATACAGAGTGAAGTAAGCCAGAAAGAAAAACACCAATACAGTATACTAACACATATATATGGAATTTAGAAAGATGGTAATGAGGACCCTGTATGCAAGACAGCAAAAGAGATACAGATGTGTAGAGCGGACTTATGGACTCTGAGGGAGAAGGAGAGGGAGAGGGAGAGGGAGGGATGATTTGGGAGAATAGCATTGAAATATGTATACTATCATGTAAGAAATGAATTGCCAGTCTATGTTCAATGCAGGATGCAGGATGCTTGGGGCTGGTGTATGGGGATGATCTGGAGGGCTGATGTGGGGTGGGAGGTGGGAGGGGGGTTCATGTTTGGGAGTTCGTGTAAAAAAATAAATAAATACAAAAAAAATAAAATAAAATAAAATTAAAAAAAAGAAAAAAAAAGAAAACAATTACGCTATTAAAACAAAACAAAACAAAAAGGGAGGTACTATTTCCCCAACAACATACCTAAGAAACATCAAGTCCTTTCATTTATTATCTATTATTCTTGTCAGGCAAGTGTATTTCCAAATCTTTGTTGTGAGGAAACAGAACCGAGGAGCATACACTTGCCTGAGACTCCCATATAGATAAAGCCCCAGGAGCTTCCTTGATGGCTCATTGGTAAAGAATCTGCCTGCAAATGCAGGAGGCAAGACTCAGATTTGATCCCTGTGAATCAAAAATCCTCTGGAAAAGGAAATGGCAACCCACTCCAGTTTTCCTGCCTGGGAAAAACCCATGGACAGAGGAGCCTGGCAGGCTACAGTCCATGGAGATCACAAAAGAGTCAGGCATGACTTAAAGAGTAAACAGCAACAGCAACAAAACTGTTTCTATTAAGGAATAAAGACCAATATTCCTGAACAGTGTGAGTGTATCTGATGTTCACTAGATGTGAACATATAAGACATTATTTTTTTCCCTTCTGATGCTGCTAAGTCACTTCAGTCGTGTCCGACTCTGCGACCCCAGAGACGGCAGCCCACCAGTCTCCCCAGTCCCTGGGATTCTCCAGGCAAGAACACTGGAGTGGGTTGCCATTTCCTTCTCCAATGCATGAAAGTGAAAAGTGAAAGTGAAGTCGCTCAGTCGTGTCTGACCCAACTCTTGGCGACCCTATGGACTGCAGCCTACCAGGCTCCTCTGTCCATGGGAGTTTCCAGGCAAGAGTACTGGAGTGGGATGCCATTGCCTTCTCCTATTTTCTTCCCTATAGGTCCTTAAGTCTCCCCATATTCTGGTGGTTTCCTGGCAAGCTTCAGCATTTCTTGGCTTGTAGTTGCATAATTCCACTCTCTTGCTTCCTTGTTATTAATACATGGAATTTTCCTTGTGTGCCTTAGTCATATTGGATTAAGGGTCCATTCTACTCAAGTACAATGTCATCTTAAATAATTGTCTCTGACCTATTTCAGATAAAGTCATATTCTGTGGTAATAAGGGCTAAGAATTCAGTATTTACTTCTTGGAAAGATAAAATTCAATCTATAACATATACAGTTTACTTAACATGGGTAAGGGATGGATTATGTCAGATAGAAAGAATAATGCTAATAATGTTAAAAAATGATAATGCTGACTAATAATCAGACTAGGTCAAAATATAAGAAAGGGCCAATTAGCAAAACTGCCTTAATGTAGGGCTACTGGGTTTCTTCTGAAGAGAAATAAAATCTTTGAAAAAGCTTAAAAAATTATGACTGTGGTGCTTGAAATGTTTTAAAGGTAAAAATCAGGTAATATAAACATAAAGATGAGAACAGCACAAATCCAGCTTCACAAGATTTGTAGTGGTGAAATTTGAAAAAAAAAACTTAAGAAAAGAATTAATTTGATAGTAAAAACAGCAAAATATAATGTGCCACCAAGAATGACCTAAAAGATTAAAAAGGCAAGATAGTATACTCCATCAATTTATATCATTATTCAAGGAATCAGGCATGCTCTCTAGAGCCTGGTTATTCCAATTGTTGTCAATGATCAAGCTACAGCAGCATTTAGTGGGAGCTTGCTGCAACCCTGATCAACTTTCTAAGAAAATCTCATTGGGATCCATATGCACATTCAATTGTCAGAAGCACTGTTCTATTAGTTTAAGCGAATAACATATAAGGATCCCAATGTCTACACTGCTACACGTTTGTTATTTTAATCGGAATATATGTTTCTGGATCTACAAAAGGAAGATTTGAACTCATTCTTTTTGAGATATTGAAACTTTATGATTCTATGTATAACACATTTGCCTCTAACTTTTCCAATTTATTAAAACTTAAAACAGTTGCCCTGTCCTGAAAATATAACGATAGGTAATTTTCAGCTAATAAGAATGAGAAAATATTTTCCATGAAAATGAGGAAGTTTAAAAAAATCTATTTTTAATTGGAGAATAATTGTTTCATTATATTGTGTTGGTTTCTACTATACATCAAAATGAATCAGCCGTAGGTATACGGTTGCACTTCCCTCCCACCTTTCACCTCATCTCATCCCTCTAGGTTGTTAGCACCAAATCTGAGTTCCCTGTATCATACAGCAAATTTCCAATGGCTATCTAATTTTGTAAATAGGAACTTAATGCTACTCAATTTGTCCCACTCTCTCCTTTCCCCATTGTGTCCACAAGTCTTTTCAGCCTATTATACACAGTGAAGTAAGTCAGAAAGAGAAATTCAAATTATATTAATGCATATATATGGAATCTAGAAAGATGCTATTGATGAACCTATTTGCAGGGCAGCAATGAAACATAGACATAAAGAATAGAAAAGGGGGAAATTTTAAATTTTGCTTCCTCCTTTGGTTTATCATTGAATTAGAAAAATATAAAAGTTTGTATAGAATTTTAACTACATGGAATATGTGATCCAGATATTTCAGAGTGATGACTTATTATTATGAATAGTTATCCACTATCTCTTGTTGTCTGGAAAGACAGAATTTCAATATATATAGTTAAATTTAATCAGCAGCAGTTACATGAGTAAGAATAAACTGATGATTTCATTTAAAGCAGTGTTGTAAATATTCTATAGGTCAGTAAAAAATGCAAAGTTTAGACTTGAATCCAAAATCAAACTAACAGTCAATTATTATAAAACAGAAGTGAATAAGGCTGGCAAAAGCCAAGATACATTCCCCATTTAACATGATAAAACAAATAAAAATACACACAGGTTAGTTTCTATCTGCTTAATCTTTCTCAGTCTGATCTCTAACTGCAAACAAATCAGCTCTTCCCCAGCATCATCTAAAAAATTCCCTGTGCCTCAACATTGATTGTGTTAGGAGAGTAATTTTCCAAGTGATTCTCCAAGTAATTCTCCACATCAACAATGTGTTTTATGTCCACTGTCTAAACACATATTTGGTCCCAAGTTTTTGCAAGAGGCCTGCCCAGTCATAGTTTTATAAGATTTACCAATGACTGACCCTAAATAATTTGCACAGAAGTTAGAAACTGAGAGTAAATATTAGGACAGTAAAATTCTTGGTACTTAACTTCAGAAACAATGGAATAGTAATGACTGATATGTTTACAAGGACAACAAAGGACTATCTTAAAATGATTATACATTGATTATGAAATAAATTCCATTAAGTTTAATGAGCTAAGAAATTTTGATGTAACTATATGTAGAAATAGTCACTTCCTTGTATTAGAACCAGGAAGCAGATCAGATAACCTATTTAGTTTAATTATAAACTTGCTTGTCATAATCTTCAAACTATAGTTTGGCACATAATACACAAAATTTATTGTTCAAATTTTCATTTCCTAGTCAATTTCTCATGATTCAGAAACTTTTTTAGATACAGAGCCTCCCCCATTGGTCATATACTTTGCTGACACAATAAATATACTGCCAAAAATGAATGGGTGGAAGAAGTATTATAAATATTACAGAACTTCAAAAATTCTGTGTGTAGGAAAAATAGGTGTGTGTGTATACTTTTTCATGTAAATTCTGGTTCAATTTTTTCTGTCCTACTGAAAATTTTTATGTTACTATATATATTTATACTATATATATATGTATGTATATATATGTCTTACACCAAAGGAATTTTTTCTAAAATTGATATTGTTTCCTTTGAAAATCATGTTTTTCAAACTTCAAGCTGCTTTCCTATAACCTGGGATGAGCTCTGTATTCTGAGTTTCTATTAAGCTTTCAGGTAATGCCAATGCCACTGGTCCACATGCCATGTTTAATCCACATTTTATGTGGGATAAACAGATAGAAGCAAAGATTAAAGTGCTATGTGGTGAGGGAAAAATATTTTTTATTAGACAAATTTGATTATGTTCCAACATTGACTTGGAGAAGAAAATGGCAACCCACTCCTATTCTTGCCTAGAGAATCCCATAGACAGAGGATCCTGGCAGTCCATGGTCCATAGGGTTGCAGAGAATTGGGCATGACTGAAGTGACTAAGCGCGCATGCACACAAAACATTAACTTCATGTGACATTAAAACTTTTTAATAATTTTTCCATGTAGATTGGGATTGTTATTCCACATAGAAGTTCCTCAGAAAATGAAAAATAGAACCATCATATGATTTAGGAAGCCCGGTTTTGGATATACATCCAAAGGAGATAAAAACAAGGTAACGAAGAGACGTCTTCACATCCATGTTCATAGCAGAATTTTTCACAATAGCTAAGATCTGGAAACAACTTAAATGCCTGTCAGTGGGTGAATGGATAAAGAAGATGTGGTACTAATATAAAACAAAATATTATTCAGCCATGAGAAGAAAATCCTGCCCATTTGTGACATGGATAAGGGCATTATACCAAAAAAAGACAATTCAAATGAAGAAAACACTGTATAGTATTACCCTCAGTGAAATAAAAAGGTGAGCTTATAGAAGCAGAAAGTAGAATGATGCGTCCCAGGGAAGGAAGGGTGGGAAATGGGGCAATGTTAAAGGATACTAATTAGAAAATGAGTAAGTCCTGGACCTCTAATGCACAGCACTGTAATTAGAGTTAATACTAATGTATTATACATTTAAAAGTTGTTGAAAGATTAGATCTTGTGTTCTCATGGCAAAAAAGTTATAATTATGTGACCTGATGGAGATGGTAGCTAATGCTACAGTGGCAATCATATTTCAACACATAAGTGTATCAACTCGACACATAGTGCACCTTAAACTTACACAATGTCATATTTCAGTTATATTTCAATCAAAAACATGGTTCTAAGATTCAAATAGAATGACATATGTGAAAGTGCTTTTTATATGATAAAGCACTATATATGCATATTATATTGTTTTTGTATGCATTTGTGTTAGGTGCTTTCTACCCTTCCCCCAATAAACATTGTTGCCAGTTTGTATTCTTCTTTCCTTAGTTGCGAAAACTCTCTAAGAAAAACATTCAACAATAGCAAAGGCTGCCACCACTAAACCAATTTGATAGAAGGATCCAAGACGGGAGAGGACTGAAGATTTTCTTTCCTCTGTACTTCTAGTTATAAAGCCCAGATTTAGAAGGAGAAAATCACTCTGGTATGGCATATAAATTTTAAGATGCTTTCACTGAGTTCATTTGTATTCTAGATTGCTGTCCTGAAGAATTTTACCTTAGTAAGTATATATGCATACATATATACATATATATGTGAATATATATTTTGTCTTTTAAAAATATTAAAGGGAATATGTCATCTGCACAAAAATGTATTATTATAGTCATTGATCATGTAAGAACATAGATAAGATTCTGGACTTATTCGCAGCTAGCTACAAACCAACCAGCGACTTCATATTTGATATATAGATGAAGTGAAATTGCTTTAAAACTAATGCAGAATTTATTTGTAGTGCACAATTTATTAGTATGCATGAAGATGAATTAGAACCTGCAAGCTATATTAAATTTAATGCATAAGAAAGGGAAGTAATGAATTACTTGAAAATCATTTCCAAGTGTTGTTGCTAATGTAGCTGCTAAACCACAATAGTACTAACTATAGAAACAAATACTAAACCTGCCAGAGTCCACTAACTATGTTTTAAATAATTTCTTAAAGAAAGGCATTTAACTCCTAGCTACATGTATAAAGGCAGTATGAAAGTATATGCACCAAATCTCAAAAAAAAAAAAAAAATCTCAATAGTTTGATTCCTATACAGGAAATTTTATTCTAATTGATTAAAACAAAAGCTGCTTTTATTGTTAAAGGGATGGAACATGAGACTTATTGACTTCATATTTCTGATGGTTGAAAGAAAATGTGATAAATGAAGAGATGAGCCTGAAGTTGCACTTGAGCAGTGGCTTTATTTAGCATCCTTGCTCAGTTAGCTGACTTCACTGTCTGGAACTCTACTGGCTAAGCCTTTCAGTTCAGTCAGTTCAGTTCAGTCTCTCAGTCGTGTCCGACTCTTTGCGACCCCATGAATCGCAGCACGCCAGGCCTCCCTGTCCATCACCATCTCCCGGAGTTCACTCAGACTCACATCCATCGTCCATCGAGTCCGTGATGCCATCCAGCCATCTCATCCTCGGTCGTCCCCTTCTCATCCTTCCCCCAATCCCTCCCAGCATCAGAGTCTTTTCCAATGAGTCAACTCTTCGCATGAGGTGGCCAAAGTACTGGAGTTTCAGCTTTAGCATCAGTCCTTCCAAAGGAATCCCAGGGTTGATCTTTTTCAGAATGGACTGGTATGCACTAAATCTTAGCCACATAAAAGTGAAGCTAAAGAGTATTTACAGGTCTTTTTCATACAAAGTGATAACCAGCACTCCATTTTTAATCCTGTAACAATACTTTGTAATCTGCATTCCAATGCAGTGCAAATAGCATATTTACTTTAGAAATGAGCATAATTAGATTATATAGATCATAGTTGAATTAGAGTGGGTGATCTTTAGCTAGCTTTCTCTGATAACTCAAGAAAATTTTATTACTTGGCTGCTTTTCCTCTTTCAGTCAAAATTATCAGTTTTTGGTGTGAGTCTCTAAAATATTTGGAATCTTTCACAGTTTGGTTTATATAATTTTTTTTTCACCAATCAGGAATGAGTTAGAGTGTTGAACACAGAGCTAGTGTGTTGAACACATCCAGATAAGGAGGAGAAATACAAATCAAAAAATAAAGGATGATGTGAGAATCTTATAATTAGGGTTAGTATGATTTTTGCAATTATATGTTTAATTAGCATCTTTGATGATATACTTTATTTCTATGCATAATTTAAATCAAATTGATATACATTACATAGCTTGGACTTCCCTGGTGCTCAGACTGTAAAGAATCTGCCTGTAATGCAGGAGATACAGGTTTGAAACCTGGGTCAGGAAGATCCCCTGGAGAAGGGCATGGCAAACCACTCCAGTATCCTTGCCTGAAGAATTCCATGGACAGAGTAGCCTGGTATGCTACAGTCCATGTGGTTGCAAAGAATCAAACACAACTGAGTGACTAACACTTTAATTTTTTATTTTCATTACATAGTTCAAACCTACCTTTTCCACTTAACAACACATCAGAAATGTGCATCAGATAATTCAATGTCTTCTAGTCATATATTCACTGAAGTAGTTTTGTATATCTGCTATGCTTCTCATACAAGTGGTTAAGTGGTGACGACTGCATGTTTGTTTCAAAGAATTTTCCTCCTAGAACACAAAAGATAAAGAGAAGGGAGTGGTTATAGATATGATGATAACAATAATGTAAACCAATTATTCACAAAGTAAAGCTCAGTTTCTCTAATTAAGGAAATACAAGTGTATTAGGAGCTATTTATAACCTTAACACATTTTTTGTCTTACTTCTAGGTCCTCCCAATAAACACAAATCCATATAAAGTAGGGATGCATTTCTACACATATGTCAGTGAAAATAACTCTTGTACCCTCAGGATAATGAAGGGTTAAGTCCACAGCATGCATCCATCCACCTCTTTATTCTTCAACCAGGGAAATTTTAAAACTTGGGTAAAATAACACAAAGACAGACTGGCAGACTATCACCAAGAATATTTGTTGTTAGCATGGTCATAAAACTTGTTTCCAGGTCATCTCTGTTCAGAAAAAGATCTCATGAGAGTAAAAGTGCCTCATTTGGATGAGTGCAGCAGACTATATTTACAGAGTGACTATGAAATATCATAAATTGGTAATAAATATGAATATTTACTTAATTTATAAAGCAAGCAAAATATGGGCTTCTTCAGAGTCCTATCTCACAAAATATGTAATAAATGTGGGTGATTGTGTGGATATCTAAATGTCAAATGTTTTTAAATTTATAAAGATACATAATTTTGATTCACTTTCCTGTATTTTATATTGTAACTAATAAATAAGCAACAGCATTCTCATAGTTTGTGTCCTTTTCCTCACTCAGATGTGATCCCTGACACCCATTCACCTTAAAGATGTATAGTGAATTTTTGCTCACATTATTTTAGTCGAAGTCTTGAGAGCTCCTAGAAACCTGTTCTAACTGATCTCTTGCTTTCATTCTTATAATGATCGATTAACTCTCTATGCTTTAACCAGAGTGATGTTAAATAAAAGCACATCATCTTTTTATTTAAACAAATCAGTGTACTCCAACACACCTCAAATTTTGAAAATGTAGTATTTAATCACAGCTCTACAGTTGGTCCACTGGAGGAGGGAATGGCAAATCACTTCAGTATTCTTGCCTTGAGAACCCCATGAACAGTATGTGCTACAGTAAAATTTCATAAAATAGTTGTGTACCTTAGATTTATCTAAATTTGCATAAATTATTTTGTCCATATCATCAGTATCCCTTCATATATCTAATTCTTTGAATCGTCTTCTGGAGCACTCCCTTTTCCACAGTTGGTTCTCTTGAGTACAACTTATCTCTTAAGTCCTATTTTCTTCATTCTTACCTTTCAATTTTGCTAGTGTCAATAAATTTACCAGTGCTCATTATTTCATATACTACATTGACATTGAAAACCACTTGTACAATATTGATCATTTATATGCAGGACCATAATCTAACACTTTGAAATTTGGCATGATTTAGATAATGGACTTTTATTTCAGTCCTGTCAGATTAAAAACAACCCAGAGGGATGTGTAGGGAAGGGAGATGGGAGTGGGGTTCAGGATGGGGAGACACATGTGCACCAATGGGTGATTCATGTTGATGCATAGCAAAAACTACCACAATATTGTAAAGAAATTATCATCCAATTAAAATTAATTCAAAAAATCAATTTTTCTTTCTATTATGTCTTTATTATTATAGATTTTCTCTTTCTTTTATTGATATGTCCAAGGNTAGGGAAGGGAGATGGGAGTGGGGTTCAGGATGGGGAGACACATGTGCACCAATGGGTGATTCATGTTGATGCATAGCAAAAACTACCACAATATTGTAAAGAAATTATCATCCAATTAAAATTAATTCAAAAAATCAATTTTTCTTTCTATTATGTCTTTATTATTATAGATTTTCTCTTTCTTTTATTGATATGTCCAAGGGTGGAAATTTGTCATCTTTAATTAGTATTCTTATATATGTCTTTTTTTCTTTGTTTGCTCTTAGTACTTACTTCATAGTCTCAATTGAATTCATCTTTTGTTTTTCTATCCCCATAACCCTGTCTCTAATCCCTTAATTCTCTCTTAAATAACTATAAATATTTTCTATCTTGTTCACAATGTCTGGATTCCTTCTGATATCCACCACCACCAAACTGCATTTTAAAATACATTTTTCATTTTATTTACTACCATACAAAACTAAAAGAACACACACACACACATTGAATTCATCTTTTGTTTTTCTATCCCCATAACCCTGTCTCTAATCCCTTAATTCTCTCTTAAATAACTATAAATATTTTCTATCTTGTTCACAATGTCTGGATTCCTTCTGATATCCACCACCACCAAACTGCATTTTAAAATACATTTTTCATTTTATTTACTACCATACAAAACTAAAAGAACACACACACACATGTATACATACACATACACACCTCCCAAATCAAACTTCTAAAATCTTTTGATAAATTTGATTCTTTTAAAAATTAACTTTCTATTTCATTTACTTGCTTAACAGTAGAATATACCTATTTTTTCCTCCATATCATTCAGTATGTTGGTACTCAGCTTTAATTTTTTTATTGTTTCTTCCCTTCTCTATACCCATTTGAGATACAGCATTTAGAGATAATTTAATTGTATCCATTAATACTACTTCTGCCCCATGTTGAACTATTTCTTCTTTAGATTTTAAACTATGTTATATCTTGCACCATGAATATTATTCCTTGAATATATATGTATTACTTACACACTGAGTTAACCAAAAAGTTACTTTGGTTTTTAAGTAAAAATAGCTTCATTTTAACCAAGAAATTTATTGGACAATATATTTATCATTTTGTTCCACTACTATCTGCCATTTTTTCAAGAAACCTCAAAATACCATATTCCCAAATCTTTTCATCTTTTTGAGTAAAAAAAGATATATTTTACAGTTTTCCAGGGAACTGAATTTTTTTTTTTCCATTATGTGAACTTGGTAAAGACTAAAGTAAATGGAAATCTGAAGGTTCAATGTCTGAGGGATACAATAGATAAATCAGAACTTCCCAGCCAAGTTGTAACAGTTTTTATCTGGCCAGCAAAGGAATATGTCATGCTATCTTGATGGAAGATTCATTTAGTTTCAGTTCAGTTGCTCAGTCATGTCCAGCTCTGCCACTCATGGACCACAGCATGCCAGGCTTCCCTGTCCATCATCAATTCCCATAGCTTGCTCAAACTCATGATCATTGGGTTAGTGATGTCATCTAACCATCTCATCCTCTGTCGTCTCCTTCTCCTACTGCCTTAAATCATTCCAAGAATCAGGGTCTTTTCCAAGGTGTCAGTTATTCACATCATGTAGCCAAAGTATTGGAGGCTTCAGCCAGCATCAGTCCTTCCAAAAAATATTCAGGACTGTTTTCCTTTGGGATTGACTGGTTTGATTTCCTTGTAGTCTTCTCTTTTCCAAGAGTCTTCTCCAAAACCATAGTTCAAATCCATCAGTTCTTCAGTGCTCAGCTTTCTTTATGGTCTAACTCTCACATGCATGCATTATTACTAGAAAAACCACAGCTTTGATGAGACAGACCTTTGTCAGCAAAGTAATGTCTCTGCTTTTTAATATGCTGTCTAGGTTAGTCATAGCTTTTCTTCCAAGGAGAAAGAGTCTTTTAATTTTGAAGCTGCAATTTGAAGATGGCAGAAGAATAGGACGGGGACACCACTTTCTCCCTCACAGATTCATCAAAAGAACATCTCAAGGCTGAGCAAACTCTACAAAACAACTTCTGAATGCGGGCAGAGGACATCAGGCACCCAGAAAAACAGAGCACTGACTTCAAAAGCAGGTAGGGGAAAAAATATAAAAGCCGAAAAAAAAAGAGACAAAGGAGGTGGGGAGGGAGCTCCGTCCCGGGAAGGGAAGCCCGTCCCGGGAAGGGAAGCTTAAGAAGAGAGGTTTCCAAACGCCAGGAAACACTCTCCCTGCCGAGTCTGTGGCGAGCCTTGTAAACACAGAGGGCAACATAACAGGAAGGAAAAATAAATGAACAATTAAAACCAACAGATTACAAGCCCAACAGTAACTCG
>SJYX01007674.1:37039-47603 GCA_006410675.1 Oreotragus oreotragus | reverse complement strand
TATCACATTGACTGATTTGCATATTTTGAACCATCCTTTTATCCTTGGAATAAATCTCAGTTGATTGTGTTATATGATCATTTTAATAAAATTTTGAATTTCATTTTGCAACATTTTGTTAGGGATTTTTGGATCTCTATTAATTAGAGGTATTGGCCTAATTTTCTTTTCTGCAGTGTCTTTGTCTGTTTTTAGTATCAGGGTAATGATGACTTTGAATGAATTTGGGAATGTTCAATCTTCCTTTTTTTTTTTTTTTGACTAGTTTGAGAAGTATCAGTCAGTCAGTCAGTTCAGTTGCTCAATCCTCTATTGTCCCCTTCTCCTCCTGCCCCCAATCCCTCCCAGCATCAGGGTCTTTCCCAATGAGTCAATTCTTTGCATGAGGTGGCCATAGTATTGGAGTTTCAACTTCAGCATCAGTCCTTCCAATGTAGATATTAGTTTTTCTCTCTTCTCCTTCTGGGACCCTTATATGTGAATATAAGCTTGCTATTACCCCAAGATCACTTAAACTGTTCTCATTTTCTAAATTTGGGTGCTTTTTTTTTTTATTTTGCTTTTCTGACTAGACAATTTCCATGATTCTTCTTCTTTATCACATAGGTATTCTTCTTTATCTCCTAGTCTGCTATTTATTTCTTCTAGTATGTTTTTCGCGAAGAGTCAGGCACGACTGAGTGACTTCACTTTCACTTTTCATTTTCGTGTATTGGAGAAGGAAATGGCAACCCACTCCAGTGTTCTTGGCCTGGAGAATCCAAGGGACGGGGAGCCTGATGGGCTGCCGTCTATGGGGTCGCACAGAGTCGGACACGACTGAAGTGACTTAGCAGCAGTATGTTTTTCATTTCAGTTACTGTAGTCCTCAGGTCTGACTCATTCTATTTTATATGTTCTAGTTCTTTGGTAGAGTTCTAACTATATTCATCTTCCCTAATTCAATCAGTATTCTTATTAATAATGTTTTGAGTCATTTATCTGATAAGTTGTCTGTTTCTGTTTCACTTGTTATTTTTCCAGGGGTTTTCTCTTGGTCTTTCATTTGAGATAAATTCTTTCATCTTCTCTTTTGTTTAACCATTTCTGTCTCTGTGAAATTATGTGATACACTTACCTATTGCATTCTTGAAGGTGTGTACTTGTTCGTCATTGTCCCTATGTAGTCAATGTGCCCATTAGCTTTGTGGGAGAGCTGGACAGATGTGAACACAAGTCACATCTTTTCCCAGTATATTCTGGCATCCCTTACCTTGGTGGATGTTGGGACTGAAGCTGGGATGCTTAGAGCCAGAACCAAGTGTTAGCTGGGGCTTTCCCTCTTTTCAGTGGCCACCACTACCCTATCAGGAGGGTGATTCTGATCTCTAGTTGCAGGAGTAGAAGCCCTGAGGGTAAAACCTGAGCTGGCTTCCTTCCCTTTAACCATGCACTCTCCCATCTCTCAGGACTGGCATTCTCATCCTTGAGGAGAACAGTGCTAAAACAAGTGGGGTTAATGCTGGCACTCAGCATATGTCAGGGAACAGGCTGCAGTAGATTTGCCTAGGGTTCAAGACTCAGACTGGCTTCCCCGCTGACTCTGTAGTAAAGAATCTTCTTGCCAGTGCAGGAGCTGCAGGTTCGATCTCTGGGTTGAAAAGATCCTGTGGGGGAGGAAATGACAACCCACTCCAGTATTCTTGCTGGGATAATCCCACGGACAGAGGAGCCTGGTGGATTACAGTCCATGGGTTCACCTAGAGTTGGACATGATGAGCGACTAAGCACAAGATCCAGACTGATTTTGACACACTGTATACAAGGGCCAGTAATGGCTACTCAAACACTGCTCAGGTGTCACTTCAGGTCTGAGTTACCTCTTTGTTTTACAGCTGGGCCTGAACTGCTTTTGTGCCTCACAGCCAAGCCTTCTTTTCAGTGTAGAGCTGCTTCACAAATCAACAAGTTTTGGTATAACTGCTGGGGTTGGGCCGGGGCATGTGTTGGAGTAGTCATGGGAAACTGACCAGCCACTGGTGCAGTTTTCAATCCACTTTCTCCTCCCCACCTCAGGAGTAAACATGTGCAAACACACTTCTCAGAGGCAGAGTCCAGGCTTCCCTGTTAGTTCTACTGTCCCCCCCCCCCCCCCCCCCCCCCNGCCGGGGCATGTGTTGGAGTAGTCATGGGAAACTGACCAGCCACTGGTGCAGTTTTCAATCCACTTTCTCCTCCCCACCTCAGGAGTAAACATGTGCAAACACACTTCTCAGAGGCAGAGTCCAGGCTTCCCTGTTAGTTCTACTGTCCCCCCCCCCCCTCCGCCGCCCCAACAAACTCATGGGGCAATTCTTCGTTGTGGCAGACCACAGGGCTGGGACATCCAACACGTAGTTTGGATTACTTACTCTCTAGGGAGGATCTCTGTCTATATAACTTCCTTTTCCACTGAGAGTCCCCTCCCAGTGGGACAGGTTCTAATTTTTCTTCCATTCATCCCTGATTCTGTATGAATTTTCCTTACCGCCTTGGTTCTATGGGAGTCATTCTATCAGTTGACAGTTAGTATTTTACTGATAATTGCTCCCCATGTAGATATATTTCTAATGTAGTCACAGGGAAGGTCTGTTCCATATGCTCCTATTCCATCATCTTGGTCTCCTCTTTCATTTGTGATTTTAATCGAGATATTCCATTGGCAGATAGAAATACATATTATTACTAACTAATTAGATAATGTAACTCAAAGCCTGTGTATTGAGTTCCAGTTTTCTGATAAAATGTTGGTTGTTGTACAGGAATAATAATGTACTAATGATAAAGATAAGTTCAATTATTTTGAAATATTAAATATACCACATCCTTTAGGGGCAACACACCATTTACCCCAATTTCTGCATTTCAAATATTCAACTACATTCAAAATCAAGTTCCTATGACTGAACAAGAATTTGAAGAGATACATAAAAGCAATCTCTTGAGCATTTTACATATAAGTAAATTAATATTTGCAAAAAGTCAGTAAACTAATGAACATTTTGTTTTTTATGCACAGCAGCATTGGGATTATTAAACACACTGAGATATCTTTACCATTAATTGAAACTACATAATTCAATTAAAATAATTTCATCAAGTGACATCAATGTCAGATTTTTAAATGATTTGAGGTTTATGAGAAAATCTTTCCATACTTTATTGTTCCATTTTATTCTTACAAGAAATAAGTGCTTGTAGCAAGTTGCTTTTGTTGTTCAGTCACAAAGCATCAAAACAGAACCCAAATCTTGCAATCCCATGTTAAGCTTTCTAGAGAAACTGAGGGCTACCAAAAGGAAATCTCGACTCTTCGCATTTCCATGGATTGCAGCACGCGAGGCTTCCCTGTCCTTCACCATCTCCCAGAGACAGTGCAAACTCATGTCCATTAAGTCGTTAATGGCATCCAACCATCTCATTCTCTGCCACTCCCTTCTCCTCCTGCCCTAAATCTTTCCCAGAATCAGAGTCTTTTCCAATGAGTCAGCTCTTCATGTCAGATGGTCAAATTATTGGTGCTTCAACTTCAGTATCCGTCTTTCTAATGAATATTCAGGGTTAATTTATTTTATGGTTAAATGGTTTGATCTCCTTGCTGTCCAAGGGACTCTCAAGAGTCTTCTCGGGCACCACAGTTTGAAAGCATCAATTCTTTGGCACTCATCCTTCCTTACAGTCCAATATTCACATCCATACATGACGAGTGGAAAACTTATAACTTCTATATGAACCTTTGTCAGCAAAGTGATGTCTCCCTTTTTTAATATATTGTCTAGGTCTGTCATGGCTTTTCTTCCAAGGAGCAAGCGTCTTTTAATTTTGTGGTTGTAGTTTCAGTCCACAGTAATTTTGGAGCCCAAGAAAATAAAATAGGCCACTGTTTCCATTTTTCTCCCCATCTATTTGCCATGAAGTCGTGGGACCAGAGGCCACGATCTCAGTGTTTTGAATGTTGATTTTCAAGCCAGGTTTTTCACGCTCCTCCCTCTTTCACTTTCAACAAAAGGCTCTTTCATTCCTTTTTGCTTTCTGCCATTAGAGTGGTATCATCTGTATATCTGAGGTTGTTGATATTTCTCATGGCAACCTTGATTCCAGCTTGTGATTTATCCAGCCCTGTTTTTTGCAAGATGTACTCTGCATATAAGTTAATTAAACGGGGCAGCAGTATACAGCCTTGTTATGTTCCTTTCTCAATTTTAAATCAGTCTGTTGTTGTTTGTCCAGCTCTAATTGTTGCTTCTTGATCTACATACAGGTTTCTAAGGGGCAGGTAAGACGGTCTGGTATTCCTCTCTCTTTAAGAATTTTCCACACAAACAAAGACTTACACATAGTTAATGAAGCAGAAATAGGTGCTTTTCTGTAGATGATTTTTTTTCCCCTTGTTTTTCTATAATACAAAGGATATTAACAATTTAATCTGGTTTATCTTCCTTTTCTACAGTCAGTTTGTAACATCTGGAATTTCTCAGTTTATGTACTGTTGAAGTCTAGCTTAAAGAATTTTCAGCAAGATATTCAAACTGTATTTAGAAAAGGCAGAGGAACCAGAGACCAAAGTGCAAACTTCTTTTAGATCATTGAAAAAGCAAGAGAGTTCCAGAAAAACACCTACTTCTTCTGCATTGACTATGGCAAAGCCTTTGACAGTGTGGACCACAACAAGCTGTGGAAAATTCTTAAAGAGATGGGAATACCAGACCACCTGACCAGCCTTTTGAGAAATCTGTATGCAGATCAAAAAGCAACAGTTAGAACTGAACATGGAACAAAAGGCTGGTTCCAAATAGGGAAAGGAGTATGTCAAGGCTCTATATTGTCCCGCTGCTTAAACTTATATGCAGAGTACACCATGAGAAATGCTGGGTTCGATAAATCACAAGCTGGAATCAAGATTTCTGGGAGACATATCACTAACCTCAGATATGCAGATGACACCACTCTTATGGCAAAAAGCAAAGAAAAACTAAAGAGCCTCTTGGTGAACAAGGATAGNTTTCTGCCATTAGAGTGGTATCATCTGTATATCTGAGGTTGTTGATACTTCTCATGGCAACCTTGATTCCAGCTTGTGATTTATCCAGCCCTGTTTTTTGCAAGATGTACTCTGCATATAAGTTAATTAAACGGGGCAGCAGTATACAGCCTTGTTATGTTCCTTTCTCAATTTTAAATCAGTCTGTTGTTGTTTGTCCAGCTCTAATTGTTGCTTCTTGATCTACATACAGGTTTCTAAGGGGCAGGTAAGACGGTCTGGTATTCCTCTCTCTTTAAGAATTTTCCACACAAACAAAGACTTACACATAGTTAATGAAGCAGAAATAGGTGCTTTTCTGTAGATGATTTTTTTTCCCCTTGTTTTTCTATAATACAAAGGATATTAACAATTTAATCTGGTTTATCTTCCTTTTCTACAGTCAGTTTGTAACATCTGGAATTTCTCAGTTTATGTACTGTTGAAGTCTAGCTTAAAGAATTTTGAGCAAGATATTCAAACTGTATTTAGAAAAGGCAGAGGAACTAGAGACCAAAGTGCAAACTTCTTTTAGATCATCGAAAAAGCAAGAGAGTTCCAGAAAAACACCTACTTCTTCTGCATTGACTATGGCAAAGCCTTTGACAGTGTGGACCACAACAAGCTGTGGAAAATTCTTAAAGAGATGGGAATACCAGACCACCTGACCAGCCTTTTGAGAAATCTGTATGCAGATCAAAAAGCAACAGTTAGAACTGAACATGGAACAAAAGGCTGGTTCCAAATAGGGAAAGGAGTATGTCAAGGCTCTATATTGTCCCGCTGCTTAAACTTATATGCAGAGTACACCATGAGAAATGCTGGGTTCGATAAATCACAAGCTGGAATCAAGATTTCTGGGAGACATATCACTAACTTCAGATATGCAGATGACACCACTCTTATGGCAAAAAGCAAAGAAAAACTAAAGAGCCTCTTGGTGAACAAGGATAGTGAAAAAGTTGGCTTAAAACTCAACATTCAGAAAACTAAGATCATGGCATCTGGTCCCATCACTTCATGGCAGATAGATGGGGAAACTGTAGAAACAGTGACAAGCTTGATTTTTTTGGTTCCAAAATAACAGTAGATGGTGACTGCAGGCATGAAATTAAAAGACACTTGCTCTTTGGAAGAAAAGTTATGACCAACCTAAACAGCACATTGAAAAGCAGAGACATTACTTGGCCAACAAAGGGCTGCTTAGTCAAAATTGCGGTTTTTCCAGTAGTCACATATGGATGTGAGGTTTGGACTCTAAAGAAAGCTGAGCATCGAAGAATAGTTGCGTTTGAACTGTGGTGTTGAAGACTCTTGAGAGAATCCTTTGGACTGCAAAGAGATCTGACCAGTCCATCCTAAAGGAAATCAGTCTTGAATATTCATTGGAAGAATTGATACTGAAGTTGAAACTCCAATACTTTGGCCACGTGATGAGAAAAACTGATTCATTTACCACGACCCTGATTCCGGGAAAGATTAAAGGTGAAAGGAGAAGGGGACAACAGAGGATGAGATAGTTGGATGGCATCACCGACTCAATGAACATGAGTTTGGGTAAACTCTGGGAGTTGGTGATGAATAACGAGGCCTGGCCTGCTGCAGTCCATGGGGTCACAAAGAGTTGTACATGACTGAGTGACTGAACTGAACTGAACTGAACTGACACTAACCTGTGAAATGAGTGCAATTGTATGGTAGTTTGAACATTCTTTGGCATTGCCTTCCCTGGAATGTCAGCAAGTTATTTCTCTATTTTGAAAGTGCTTAATAAATATTCAACTGTAAATAAATCTGGGTACTTGTTGCTAAAGTCAGAGCAAAAACTAGAATTTGTTTCCATGTATTGTTTCTGAATTACTAGTTTAATATAGATCATTTAATTCTATCCAGTGTTTAGTTCAGTTCAGTCTCTCAATCATGTCTGATTCTTTGTGACTCCATGGACTGCAGCACACCAGGTTTCCCTGTCCATCACCAATTCCTGGAGTTTACTCAAACTCATGCCCATTGAGTTGGTGATGCCATCCAACCATCTCATAGGTTCTTTAGCTCAACTGGAATTCTATCACTTGTACTAACTTTGTTCATAGTGATGCTTCCTAAGGCCACTTGACTTTGCATTCCAGGATGTCTGACTCTAGGTGACTGATCACACCATAGTGTTTATCTGGGTCATGAAGATCTCTTTTGTATAGTTCTTCTGTGTATTCTTGCTACCTCTTCTTAATATATTCTGCTTCTGTTAGTTCCATACCATTTCTCTCCTTTATTGTGCCCATCTTTTCATGAAGCATTCCTTTGGTATCTCTAATTTTCTCGAAGAGATCTCTAGTGTACCAAAGGTCAAAACTTTCTATCGAGTGTATGAATGGTCAAAAGTTTTATCAGTGGAGTTGAGACTAACAGAAAAGCCATAAAGGTTTATTCTGGTATATCAATATATTGGTGATTAAACTTTGCAATATGGGATAAATTAAAATTAAAAGATTTGAAATGGAGAAGATTCATCTATGAAAGTACAGCATAAAGCCAAAGTTTTTAAAGAAGGAAGCTCAACTAGAACATGCAATTTATGCCTTTCAGTAAATTTATAAGCATCAAAGTATTAGTCATTCATTCATGTCTGACTCTGTCACCATGTGGTCTGTAGCCCTCCAGGTTCTTCTGTCCATGGGATTTCCCAGGCAAGAATACTGGAGTGGGTTGCCATTTCCTATTCCAGGAGATCTTCCCAATCTAGGGATCAAACATGGATCTCCTGCATCGCAGAAAGATTCTTTAGTGTCTGAGCCACAAAGGAAGGCCCTACAAGTATCAAAACAGAACCTAAGTCATATAATCCCACTGTTATACTTTCTAGTGAAATTGAGAGCTTCCAAAAATAAATATTTTTTAAGAGACAAAATGGATTTTGACTTTTTACAGAGGCTTTTCTTATGAAATGACTTCTAAAATTTCTAAAGCAGGAATTGTTTCAGAAAAAGTTTATAAATAATGTGTGAGTGATGATCATTCTTTCTCCTATATCTTTCTCCCATTCATTGATGCCTAAACTTTTATAAAGCAATAAATATTTCAACATTCAATTGGAAAAATCATTTTTAAATTAATATTCTTGCTTGGAAAAAGTTACAGTTTGACTGAAATAAATTCACATAAGTATTAATATAAAGCTTTGGAAACTTTGAAAGAATCTGAAAATTTTTGAAAGCAAAGCATTGAAAATACATGATTTCCTTTCTCGTTTGGACAATTTTTAGTAAACAAATGAGGTATGGATAAAGAAGGAGAAAATATGAAATAAAACAGAACTATAATTAAAGCTAAATATTATGAAAAAGATACTGATGCCACTATATTCAAGTTGCGCAGTGATTTCTTACTTTTAAAGTTTGCCTGACTCATATATCAGTCTTTTCCAAATATTCAGTTCAAAAGACTGATATATGAGTCAGGTAAACTTTAAAAGAAAGACATCTCCATGTGACATCATCATCATCATCTCTATTGATAGATTTTATTTGGGGTGACACTGTATTAAGATATTTCCTCAATGCTTATCTTTTTTCTTCCTTTTTATGGAGTATAATATTATATATATATATATATATATTAAATCACAGAAGTTGTGAATTTATATCCAGTACAGTATAAAATTTCTCAAGTACTTCTTTATCTGCATCTCACAAATTTTGATATGTTTTTATCATTTAGTTCAAATGTTTAAAAAAATTTTCCTGACTTCTTGAATCATGGACTCTTTAAAAAATAGCATTTTATTTCCAAATATTTGGAATTATTTAGATATAGTATTATTATTTATTTCTAATTTAGTATTATTTTTATCAAACAGCACATTCTGGATGGTTTCAATCATTTAAAATGTATTGGTACTTTTTAAATGGATGTTTTATATGCAAGTGAAAATACACATGCACTCAGTGGTTACTACAATATTCTGCAGTTGTCACTTAGGTCAAATTTTAATATTGTTGTTCAGCTATTTTATTTTCTTGTTGTTTCATCAAACAGTGAAAGAAGATTCTTCTAATCACATACTATTACTGTGAATTTTCCCCACAGTCTGTCAGTTTTAGTGCTCTAAAATTCTGATATTAACTATGGACAAATTTCAGATTATTAAAATTTGTGGATGAATTGCCTGTTTTATATTATGAAATATCCTTTTTATCTGGCTATAATGAATATTTCTATAATAATATAGCTACATTAACTTTCTAGTGCTTAATGTGTTTGCAATGATATATTTTCTTTTTATTTCCATCTGTTCTGTTCTCAATATTTAAAATGTTTTTAGCAACATATTTAAAATTTTTGAACCTCTGCTTTTAATAAGCGTATTTAGTCTATTTACATTTATTGAAAGTGAAAAATGTTTGTCACTCAGTCGTATCTGACTCTTTGTGACCTCATGGACTGTAGTTTGCCAGGCTCCTCTGTCCATGGAATTCTCCAGGCAGAAATACTGCAGTGTATAGCCATTCTCTTCTCCATGGGATCTTCCCAATCCATGGATTGAGATTGGGCTGAAATCTACCATCTTTTTATTTGTTTATGTTGATCTGTGTTTCTGTTCCTAATTATCGCATTTCTTTCAAGTGAAAGAAGTATTTTTTAGTATCTTACTTCATCTGGCTTGTTGATTTTTTAGATCTATTTATACTTTATATGTTAGTTGCTATTCTAGATAATAGAGAAGTACCTTTAAGTCATTAAGTTATTCCAGAAATAATCAACATCCTGAACAATGTAAGAAGCTTACTTCAATTTACTTCCATTTATTCCTTTTCTGCATTTTCTGTTCTCATTCTCATATATTTTATTTCTACGGTGCAATAATTCCTTAGCAATGTTTTTTTTAACAATTTAAGCGTATCTACTTATGAATAAAAGTTTTATGAAAAGGCTTAGATATTTACTCATATATTTATCTTTTCTGTTGTCTTTTTATTTGGGGCTTCTCTGGTGGCTCAGAGGGTGAAGTCTCTGCCTGCAATGCAGGAGACCTGAGTTCAGTTCCTAGATCGGGAAGATCCCCTGGAGAAGGACATGACAACCCTCTCCAGTATTATTGCCTGGAGATTCCCATGGACAGAAGAGCCTGGTAGGCTACAGTCCACGGTTTTTTGGCTTTTTTTTTTTTTTTGTCATTTGAATTAGACTTTTATACTTCTCATTAGCATTTACAAATTTTCATACAAACAGTTCAAAGGCCACCACACTGTAAAACTCCATGGTAACAAGTTATTATTGCAATTTTTATAAATGGCAGCTTTTAAAGATGTTTCTTGGACATCTTGTATGGACTTCTTATATAGTATGACTGCTGCTTCTGCTGCTGCTGCTAAGTCGCTTCAGTTGTGTCCAACTCTGTGCGACTCCATAGATGGCAGCCCACCAGCCTCCCTCATCCCTGGGATTCTCCAGGCAAGAACACTGCAGTGGGTTGCCATTTCCTTCTCCAATGCATGAAAGTGAAAAGTGAGAGTGAAGTCACTCAAT
>SJYX01007674.1:11124-26391 GCA_006410675.1 Oreotragus oreotragus | reverse complement strand
ATATGCAGATGACACCACCCTTATGGCAGAAAGTGAAGAGGAGCTAAAAAGCCTCTTGATGAAAGTGAAAGAGGAGAGTGAAAATGTTGGCTTAAAGCTCAACATTCAGAGAACGAAGATCATGGCATCCGATCCCATCACTTCATGGGAAGTAGATGGGGAAACAGTGGAAACAGTGTCAGACTTTATTTTTGGGGGCTCCAAAATCACTGCAGATGGTGATTGCAGCCATGAAATTAAAAGATGCTTACTCCTTGGAAGAAAAGTTATGACCAACCTAGACAGCATATTCAAAAGCAGAGACATTACTTTGCCAACTAAGGTCTGTCTAGTCAAGGCTATGGTTTTTCCAGTGGTCATGTATGGATGTGAGAGTTGGACTTTGAAGAAGGCTGAGCCCCGAAGAATTGATGCTTTTGAACTGTGGTGTTGGAGAAGACTCTTGAGAGTCCCTTGGACTGCAAGGAGATCCAACCAGTCCATTCTGAAGGCGATCAGCCCTGGGATTTCTTTGGAAGGCATGATGCTAAAGCTGAAACTCCAGTACTTTGGCCACCTCATGTGAAGAGTTGACTCATTGGAAAAGACTGATGCTGGGAGTGATTGGGGGCAGGAGAGAAGAGGACGACAGAGGGTGAGATGGCTAGATGGCATCACTGACTCGATGGACGCAAGTGTGAGTGAACTGCAGGAGTTGGTGATAGACCGGGAGGCCTGGCGTGCTGTGATTCATGGGGTCGCAAAGAGTCGGACACGACTGAGCGACTGAACTGAACTGAACTTTATTTAACTAATAAAGATATTTAAATAAGATTTAACTTACGGTTATTAAATGAAGATTAAGAAATTAAAAATTGAAGCCAAAATAAAGTGAAAAGTTTGGAGAGGTTGGAATAAAGTTTTAAACATTTAAAAAACCCAATGCAGAAAGGGTTCAAAAAGAGTAAAACAGATGAGACTTAAAATAATATTGAGGGAATTCCCTGGCGGTATATTGATTAGCACTTGGAGTTTTCACTGCCGGGGCCACGGTTTGATCATGTTCGGAGAACTACGATCCCTCAAGCTGCGTGATGTGGCCATATTTTGAAAAAGAAAAAGAAAACTAACATTAACAATAAAGTCAATCAAGGTTTTTTGTTTGTTTTTTAAGTATGATAAAACTAGGTAAAAAGTAAAGCAAGATAAAAGGCTGAAAGCCAACCAACAGTTTAAAAACGTAAAAGGTTAAAGGAAAAGCTATTCATGAGGTTAAAGATAAGAAATAATAGAAAGTAAAAACAATGGTAAAATAAAAGGTATCAGCTGACAATAATTTTAGAAGTTTGGGGGAAAAGGGCCATTTTTTAAAAATACATTGAAATGGGTTTCTTGGGACACTTAACGAAATGCTACAGGGAAAAGGTATGTTGTCCCCAACGTTTTAGAAATATTTAATATAGTCCCCTCTTGGAGACTCATAATGCACGCGAGAATACTAAAGTCTCCAAAAAGTGTTGCAGTCATAAAGTTGCCTTTGTTTTATGTAACATTTCCTAAACCTGCCCGTGGAACACATTTCTCACATAACACCTATTAATGTCTCCCAGAGTATTTTTCGTAGAACACTAGAGTACTGTTTCAGAAGAAAATAAAAACCGAATATCTTAACAGTTAGAGATATGTGTTAAAGGAAAAAAAAGTCATCTGGAAATAGAAAATGGTTTTGGGTTGGGGCTTGCGTTCATTCCTTGGGAACAGGCTCCTTTCGAGGCAGCAGTGTCCTTCGGAGTCAAGGGGCTGAGAGTAATTTGATGCTTCTATCTTCTGGCCTTCTATCCATAGCTGTCTTTTCAGAAAGCTTTTATCTGTGCACACCGGGCATTGATACAACACACAGGCTGCTGAGCCGGGGGAGTGGAAGCCGATCCTCAGCAGAATTAAATCAGCCCAGCCAGCAGGCCCTTAGCAAGTGTAAAGAAGTTGTATATAGAAGTACTATATTTCTTGCCCCCCAAATTAGTTTTTTTTTTCATTGTATAAATGAAATTTTAAATGTGTGCCTCCACCCCAACACTTTTTATCGGCTTTTTAACTTTAGGCTCTGTCCACATGCACAAAGTTGTTTTTATATAGTTGGTAGTAGTTAGTGTTCATATATAGTTGTTTTATATAGTTGGTAGTAGTTAGTGTTCATACAATTTTGTATTGTGAGAGCTTCTTTCTTATGGCTATGAAGGGAAGAATTTCCTTCTGGTGGCTGCCTCTGCCTGTTCTGTTGCTATGTTGTTCCAAGCACACTGCTACAACATTTTGGGAGCAGCTTCTCATTCTGCTTTCCTGAACCACACACAATAAAAGTCTTCCATTTTACCACCCTCCTCAAATCTTGCTGCCAGAGTGCTTCTCTGGAAATAATAACTTGTAGCATCATGGGACTAGCCTACGTTGGGAAAGCTTTTCTCTAATCCTATCATCTACTGTCCAGTTCATGTTAGCAGCACTTGTGCTAGAGAAGGGCTTCCATATAAGACCTGTGAATATTCAGACACTTCCTAGGATAATAATTTGTGCTGTTACACAGGAAACCGAATGGAGAAACTGGTTGTCGTGGCTTTTCTAACATCCTTTGTTCAGGTAGACACTTGATGGAATCAGTTACATGGACCTTATTGTTGGCATTTTGAAAGCTTAAAATTCTACAACTTCCAGTATCTAAATTGTAGATATAAACTTCATGCTGAGAAAGTTTCTTTTTATAATAGCCTAAACATGTTTTGTTTTTCACATAATTTGCTTTTGGGATGTCTGACTCTAGTAGCTGATACAGATGAGTTAGTTTAGTAAATCCAAAAAAATGTTAAAGACATTATCAAATGATATCAGATTACTACTACAGGAGAAATTGCTGCTTAATGTAAAATAAAACCCTAGAACATGGTTGGTGGTACTGAGATTAAAGAGAGTGAACTTGAGAATACAAACTCTATTTGTAAAATGGCTTGTATTGATACTTGTCCTGTCCCTTAGAGAAACTCATTTTCAGATCTTTGGCCATTTTTAAATGATAGTCATCCTGCCTTGAAGTGTAGTTATATCTTTGAACCCTTCATTTCAGCATGCATACTGTGGGTCAGATAGGCTGCCAGTTACCTTGACTATAAAATTCCACAACAGTGAAAGCCAGTACATTCTAAGGGGCCATATAAAGAGTATCTTCAAACTAAAAATGATAAATATTGGCAGAAAAATAACTATGTGTGTTAAATGATTTACATGCCGTTCGATTTAATCTCAGTAATTCAAAGGAACTACCTTTCAGATTAGGTAGCTGAGACACATAAGTGGTTGATTTGTCCAGGGATCAGAGATAAGATATCGGCCCTATTCGTTTCTAATAAATTATTGGTCAATTACTATACATATTTTCTACAAAACAGCCATAAGAAATGAAGCAGACTGTGAAAATTAGTGGTTGTACAATATTTTCCTCTAGTGTGGCCTTGTGTTTTGGACCAGTTCCTAGAGTCAGAGTCAAAGCCCAGGCTCGTTTTAATGTCTGAATGTGGGCTGCCATCAAATGGATTATTTAATTTGGTATTGCTAACCTCTGAAGTTGTACAGGAAGGGAAATAGTTTTATAGTTTCTTCCTCCTACAGGTCATAATTTAGTTGTGGACATCAGGATGTTTTTCTTGACTTATCTGATCCATATAGTTTTCCTTTGCACATCTGTTACATAAATTACTAAACTACTGCCTTGAAAAGTTGCCAGTTTGTCACACTAATAGTGATCAAGGGGTGGTACCTTTTGGAAAAAAGAATTAAATGACAGACTCTGAGGGACAGAAATCCAACTACCATCCCAATTTAAGGTGTTTTTTTTTTTTTTTATCAATTCCTATATTTTTTGAGGCATTGAAATAAAATTATATGTGGTTTCTAATGTGTTTCCCAAAAGACTTTATGTTGGACTATAAATATTTAATGATCCTTCGTATAAAATGAGGTATTTTAGTTACTGCTTCTGTTAAGTTTTTATCTTTCCAGTGATCAATTTATTTATACATTCTAGTCTGGTACAAAGTTTGCTATTTGAAACTAAATTTGGAATGTTGGTCTCTTTAATGACTTTGCCCTTTCCTGACCTTGAATTCTGCACAAACCATAGAAAAATGATTTTTCTGTGTTTTTCTTTTGCGGGGGGAGAAAATTCATAGGATTTATTATTTCTACTAGTTACATGTTAGGACCACTTTACACTTAAATGATGAAGAAATCAGAAATCTCAGAAATATTAGATGTGGGTCTGGTTCGTTTTGGCTTATGCAAACTGATACTGAATCAATACTGGAAGTTTTAATGGAATGTTTGGTAAATTTACTAAAGCAAAGAACTAAGTTATTTTTTAACACACATTGTGAAATTGTGTGGCTTTGGAGTACTCGTTTTGAGTTTGTAATCTATAGATAAAGATATCATTTGGAATACTGAAAATCTGTAATGGGTGTTTTTAGAGATTAAAAGAGAAAGTACGTTATAAATTGGTTAGTGTCAGTTACTGATAAAAGTTCTTAATTTGTTTTGCATTACATTTCCTACTGTTGTAACTGTTCTTTCTAAAGTACAGTAGAGTCTTGATAGATTTTTCTCTTCAGAGTTTTGAGTTTTTAAACTCTACTTAAAGAGGATTTGTTAACAGGAAATAATGTTTAATTTTGTTATGATCCAAATCTGACTTGCATGTGTGGAAACTAGTCACTTAGCTAAGTCAGTCACTGGTCTCCATCTTGCAGCTCAGCTTTGTTGTGTTCCAGCTCTCAGGCTGTGGTAACACCTTAGCTTTTTTGTGAAAAACGACTCACAGAAAGCCTGTATTTAGTATTGGTATTGAATAAAACTCACAGATAGAAAATAGAAGTTTTATACATATTTAAAGAGGAATGCATTGGGTTTGGTGGTACCTTGGATTGATGACACAATCAAATCTATACGGAATCAGTAGAAGAAATTTATGGAACATGTTCTGCCATGCAAAAGTTGCTTACCTAAGAAGTATAATGTGGTTAATTTAAATATTGGTTATCTTGTGTTGAAGTATAATATGCAGAGGATACTTTAATTCTTGATTGAATTTGGGAGATTGTTAAGAGTCTGCATTTTTATACACAAAGATCTTCAGTTTATCTTTCAACAATGTTAGGGGTTTATTTCTATAGCTTCTTCTACCTTCAAAGTAGTGCTTCATTTGTTCTCTGTTCATTCTACTCCCTGCCCTCCCCCCTGCCCCCACCATGCCACTGCAATGAAAAATACTTCTGTAGAAAATAGTTTTGTAGAATTTATCCTTCCACTTTATCTGTACGTAGTACAAATACAGTGTAAAATTTTGAGTTAAGATTATAAGAATATTGAGTTGTATCTGTCAACAGTGTTCAGTAATAGGAAAACACCATAGGTGATTAAAATTCTATGGTTCAGTTTTCCAACCCCAAAATAGTACTGGTCTGACTGTTACTGAAATTGAAGGCCAGCATCACTCAGAATGCATCAAAGAATTTGGTAGTAGGATTGATGTGATAATAGCTTTTGATTAAAAAAGAGTATATAGTCCTTAATTTTCTTACAACTTAAAACAATTAGAATTTTTAAAAGTATATCAGGGGTACTTTTCTATTAAAACTCAGTATTCAAAAAACGAAGATGATGGCATCTGGCCCCATCACTTCGTGGCAATTAGATGGGGAAACGATGGAGACTTTATTTTCTTGGGCTCCAAAATCACTGCAGATGGTGACTGCAGCCATGAAATTAAAAGATGCTTGCTCCTTGGAAAAACAACTATGACAAACCTAGACAGCATTTTAAAAAGCCAGAGATACTGCTTTGCCAACAAAGGTCCGTCTAGTCAAAACTGTGGTTTTTCCAGTAGTCATGTATGGATGTGAGTTGGGCCATAAAGAAGGCTGAGCACCAAAGAATTAATGCTTTTGAACTGTGGTGTTGAGACTCAAGTACCTTGGACTGCAAGATCAAACCAGTAAGTCCTACAGGAAATCAATCCTGAATGTTCATTGGAGGGACTGATGTTGAAGCTGAAAACTCCAATACTTTGGCCACCTAATGCAAAGAACTGACTAATTGGAAAAGACCCTGATTCCGAGAAAGATTGAAGGCGGGAGAAGGGGAAGACAGAGGATGAGATGTTGAATGGCATCACCGACTTGATGGACATGAGTTTGAGCAAGCTCTGGGAGATAGTGAAGGACAAGGAAGCCTGGCATGCTGCAGTCCATGGGCTCGCAACACAACTGAGCGGCTGAACAACAACTTTTCTACTCCCTAGTACTATGTGGAGAGAGAGTAATTAATATGGTGTTTTTGAACATTAATATATTTTCTGTGGTTTTAATGTCATATAGGCAGGCTGCTTGAGTTTTGGACTTAGTTTTTCTGCCTGTGTGATATTTCTAAAATGTATTCAGTATCTGGCTATAGTATGATCTTCATAACTTGATCTTTAAGTATCCAGAATTATTTTAAAAGTTAGAAGCTTTAAAAATGATTATGGGACTCCCTTCCTCCCTCAATAAAACCTGGTAAATTGCTATTTAATATTTATTTGGTTTTAATGTTTCTTGACTGTGAGAGCTAAAGAATGAGATATAATATTTCTCTGCCTATTATTCTTGTTGATTATTTTTTAAAGTAGCAGGTTAAATATTTTAGCATTTTAATGTTCTTTTGAAAAGTGAAAAGGAAAACAGAAGGTACATAATCAGCATAGTCCACTGTGTAAATAAGTGGTCATAAATAATAAGCATATGAGCATATTGTCAGTACATATTTATAAGTGGAAGTAGATTGATATAAGGTAATTTTTTTTAGAGCAGCTTGGTTATTCTTTTCTGAAATCTTGTTACTGCAGGAGCGTGGTTAACAGAGCCTCAGATTTTAGATGTCTTCAGTCTCAGTTATTTCCTATTTAAACTGATGTTTTCTTTGCTTTTAAGAATATGTATGTTTAAGAGAGGGGCATATTGGTTTCCTCCTTTTTAACTGGTTAGTTTGTATTTAATTTTAGTAAAACCAAAGGAAATGTAATTTCCATGACCAAGAATATATTTTTTAAAATATTCAGCATTTAGTTTTTTTTGTAGCATAACTTGTAATGTCATCTTACATATAAACTATATTAACTAGTAGACTTTTAGCTTAGGTGATATTATTAATTCTCTGATTCTACAGCATTATGGCATAATAGGAAATGGGCTACATTTAATTAGAATTCAAAACCCTAACAGTTTGGATATCTGTTGGTATTTACTAGTCTTTTCATCCTGAGTGTAAGTATATTTAAACTTCTCTACTAAGGAGCTGCTATTAAATATTTTGCCCTTCCTCCTCTCAAATTTTTAAATTACTTCTTGGTAGAGGGACTTTTGCTAGTAATGGCAGCGCTGAAGAGAAAGTGGCAAGCATTGGGTTTGTTATTTTGTCTCTTTGGTAGTTTTCAGTAGTTACTAGTTTTCTTATGGAGGGAGTGCTGTAGTTTTTTTCTTTGTTTTAGCATTGTAGCTATTTTATAACTAAGATGCTATGTAATCAAACATGATAATATCGGCTTTAGCAGTATTAATTTCTCTACTGAACCATTACTTGTGTTAGGACATTATTCATTGCTTTGTGTTTCATTTTCAAATCCAGAAAGGGCTTTTTTTTTTTTTTTTTTAACATGTAGCAAATACACAGCCAAGTTGATGAACCAATTTTCCCACCTCCCCTCCCCATTTCTATACATTAAAATTTTTTGATAAAAATGAAAGTCATGTGTTTGTCGAATTTAGGAGTACTAGACTTCTTGGTTATTGACCATAAATTTGATACCATTCACGGGACTGTAGTAACATCTAAGTTGGTTTTAAAATATGAATATTGAACCTATAATTGTTCAGCTTGCAAATAAGGGCAGTGTGGTGAAGACCATCATCCCCTGATGAAAAAAGAATGTCACATGGTCCACTAACTAGCTTTTAGAGCAAGTATTCTTAAAATTATTTCCCTGCTATTTTGGTTAGAAACATTTTAAAAAGGAACAGATTTTCCTGGCTTAGGAAACTTGTTACCTGAGAAAACTGTCTTTTATCAGTGTTTATTTTAAGAGTATGTTATTGTTTTTAATAAGTTTTAAAAAGATTAATATTTTAGAGGGAGCATGATAATTTTACCTATATCTTAAAAGTATATTCTGAAATCTGTGGCATTGAGAGGTCACTTTTAAATATAGATTTTAATGTCTAGAATCATTCTTCTCCAATACAGTGTTTTTTAAAGCAAGTTAATTTCAATATTAGGTATCTAAGTTGATCCCTGTGGTTTTACACAGGTAGCATTTGGTGTACATATTTTAGGATGTATACATACATATGTGTAGTTACTAGTTTGCTGCAATCATTAGTCTGATAATAAGATATTCAGTTGAGTTCAGTTCAGTCACTCAGTTCAATATTGGAAGTACAAATAATACTCAATTGATCTACCATGATGCTTATTTGCCTATTAATAGTTAAAATGTTGCTAATGATGATATAGTACTCATTTGTATTCTTAATGGCATTTTAATACTTTCCCCTTTGTTACAATATAATATTCATGGGGTAAATTTTGGAAAATAAAGGAAAAAGAAAATAGTTTGGAGAAAAAAAACACCATTATTTAAAATCATTACTTTGAATGCTGTGTTTGTCTCTTGTCTCTGCCTCTGTTTTTCTGACTCTCTTGTGTATATAAGTGTGGATGTTCGTATGAAAAAACACAAACTGAAAACCGTCTAATAGAAAATACTGCTAAATATTTTCTCCTGAACTCAATGAATAGTCTTTATAATAACTTTGAAACAAAAAGTAGAAACTATTAAAAATACGGACCCATTTGATTTTGTTTTTTTTTTTTTTTTAAATGTAAAACTAAAAAGCAGGCTAGGAAAAAGACTTTTCACTATCCTTTGTTAGCAGTTAGGACTGGATTATACCTATACTGTACCTTTTCTCTTGGTTTATAGTTTTATTTTAGCAAAGAATATTCTTGAATTCTGGCAGGAAAAAAATTCCATAAGATAAAGTTTTTTCTTGTCTGTTATTTTACTGATTCTTCTTTAAGGACGTTAGAAGAATCATTGACCATCTGTAGGTCAAAACTCCATTTTAGCTTTTATTTTCAATCAATTTTGCCTCTAAACCCTGGACCAAAACTATTACCAAGTAAAATAATGTGGTATTTTATCAGTAGTGACCAGTAAAATAAGCAGAAAATGGGGAATAAAGAGGAGGGCCAAAATGAACACTAATTATTTATAACTTGAATAACTGAATATTAGACCTTAATTGAATATTGGCTGTGTTCATAGAGCCATAGAAGCGTATGTAGAGGACTTGAGGATGTAACTATTAGTAGTTGGAAATTGAAAATCCAGTGATTTGAGTGTAGTGCTGGGTTTTTCAGAGTTAAGTACTCCTCTTGGAGATTGGTAGTCAGTCTTGTATCCTATTGCTGGGATGTTATAAGGAGCAAATGTGAAAGTATGTAAGTGGTTTGATTTCAATTGTGGGTTTTATCCTTATAAAAAGCAGTAGTTCTGTATTGCTTTAAGGTAAAAATCTTCAGCACATTCCCTGGTAATTTCCTGTAACTTTGTTTGTAGAGCAGATCCTCAACCTTTGTCTGAATTTTCTGTTTTAAAAAACTGATGAGAGATCCCCCTCTAGTGTCTGAATTATCCATTCTTAAAACACTTGTGTCAGTCATGAGTTTAGGAATTAAGCTAGCTGTGTTTTCCTTTCACATCTGGACATGATTTTTTTTTTTCTTTTTTTTTAGCTTTTCATTTATGGGAGAAAGCGGGGAGTTATTTTCCTTTCTTTAAAAGGCCGCTAGAATTATGGGCAGGGTGTGGATTGGGGGCAGTAGAAAACATGGACGGGAAGGATCAAAATGCTATTTTTACCTTTTTAGAAATAATTACTTTTAAATAACCTGGAATAAGGCCAAACTATACAGTGTTGTTTTGTTTTAGTTTACATTTGTTCCTGAATTAAGTGTAGCTTTAAAATACTTCATTTTGGAATTCTTGATGCCATTAGATCTTATCCTGAGTGGTTTCAATTTCTGGAAAGCAGTGCTTTCATTGGAAAATGGTTTCAAAATAGAACCTGATACTTTTCATGGAGTTTTCTAACTTTGTTACTTTTTCTTACTATTGTTGCCATATTTTTCCATATTGTTGCCATTTTGTATTGTGTGTTCTAATGGCAAGTTGTCCTTTCACATAGTTTCCATTGTTTTTCAACCAAGGAAGTAGGAGATTCTTAAACTATTGGCTTTCTGCCACCTCTTCCTCTTAAACACACAGCGCTCAAACACACAGGCCTTCAGTCAAGGATCTTGTGAAGGGTTAGGGAAACAGGACCTTTCTCATTTGACCCATGGGCTTTTGTAACTTGAACAAGGAAAGTAGTGTTCTGAAAGCTGCAGCATTTATGAAGGCTCTTGTAAAAATATTTCATGTACATGGACTAGAGATTAACTCTTTTCATCTCATTCTTCAACAAATTAAACAGTGCAAACAATTTCAAGTGCTTTCTTGGTCATGAAATGCTTGGATGAATTATAATCCTAATTGCTGTTGTTCATTCCCACACTGCATTTTGACACTATTAACTCCCTAATGCATGCATTCTTCAACCAGTAAGATAAACAAAAGCATTTTGAAATCTGTTATTTTGTGGCATCTTAAATTGCAGATATGCCATTGGCTGCCTTGGTTTAATTTTGTTTCCACTGTTAGCAAAAATTAGGAAAAAAGTTATCTCTCTATATTTGTACATAAAATTGCCAATAGAATGATTACTGGGTTTTTATAAAAGTCCATTCATTAATAGTCTTAAATTTTAAAGAGGCAGTAGAGACCATGGATTTATTTTAGTGCTAGGGAAATAATTTGTATTTATGTTATCAAATCAGTGTAGCTTCCTCTAAGATTTGAAAGAAAGTAATAGAATTTCACTTTTCTACCTTAATAGAACTGAATTCTGAATGTAAACCTAGAAGCCAGATTAGTTTTGTGATTTGGCAAGTCATTTATGCATAATGGTTCCTTTAAAATTGGAACTAGTACTGTTTATTAATTTAAGTATTTGTAATAAATTTGAAGTTTATATGTGAGAGATTTGAGTGCCAGTTATTAACAAACCTTCATTACTTAAAACATAGAACTTTTTTGATAACTGAAAAACCATATAACAAAAGTGGGATAGATATAACTGATGTCACTGTCACATCATGTTTAGTTGTTCAGTCGTGTCTGATTCTTTGTGACCCCATGGACTATAATCCACCAGGTCCCTCTGTCATGGGAATTGTTTCTCCAAGGCAAGAATACTGGAGTTGGTAGCCATTCCCTTCTCCAGGGAATCTTCCCAACCCAATCTTCGAACTAGGGTCTCCTGCATCACAGGCAGCTTCTTTACCATCTAAGCCATCAGGGAAGCCCATCAGTTCAGTTCAGTCGCTCAGTCGTATCCGACTCTTTGCGACCCCATGCATCGCAGCGCGCCAGGCCTCCCTGTCTATCACCAATTCCCGGAGTTCACTCAGACTCATGTCCATCGAGTCAGCAATGCCATCCAGCCATCTCATCCTCTGTCGTCCCCTTCTCCTCCTGCCCCGAGTCCCTCCCAGCATCAGAGTCTTTTCCAGTGAGTCAACTCTTCGCATGAGGTGGCCAAAGTACTGGAGTTTCAGCTTTAGCATCATTGCTTCCAAAGAAATCTGATCTCCTTCAGAGTAGACTGGTTGGATCTCCTTGCAGTCCAAGGGACTCTTCAAGAGTCTTCTCCAACACCACATTCAAAAGCATCAATTCTTCGGCGCTCAGGTTTCTTCACAGTCCAACTCTCATATCCATACATCACCACTGGAAACAATAGCCTTGACTAGACGGAGCTTTATGTCTCTGCCCATAACAGTTAACAAATTCTCACTTTTTGATTAATGCTAAAACTCAGTTTTAAGTGGACGATTTGAATTGCCAAATTCACAGGCATCTGTTACAATAATTTTTTGTGTAATAATTGGAGATCTCTGTGTCAAATGAGCACTACTACAGTATGTTACATTCTCAAAGTATTCCTCAGAATATTTTTGAATTCTTAAATCCATATAAGCATGAGAAATTCTTTTTTAACAAGCAGATGTTTTGCCATTTCATATCTTAATTGTAAGGTGCTTTTTTCAATGGTAGTTCTTTCTTATAAAAATATTACTTAATATTTTAAAATTCTAATAGGGGATATTAGCTAGACACTGTACCATGGTATACCATTTGATATGTTACTCTTTGAAGTAGTAAATAGTATTCCTCCTTATTCCCATTTTTACATTTAAGGAAACTAAGAGAAGTAAAATAATTTTGCTAAAGATCACAAAGTAATTGTAGTCAGATCTCTCTGACTCCTAGAACCCATGTTTTGGACCACTGATGAAGTCTTAAGTGAAAATTAAACATTGTCATATAATCTTTGTCATATAATCTTCTGATGGAATATTATGTAGCCATTAAAAGTAAGGGTTACAGTAACATAGTATATAGTGACATAGAAAATGTATGTGGTACAGTAAATGAAAAAAGGCAAGGGTTACAGTTAAAATCCATAGTGATTCTAGACATCTTTAGTGTTATGTTTGATTTTTTTATTGTGTGTTAATTTAAATATAGTATAAATAACATTCAGCTTCTACATAATTTTGCTCATTCACTTAAAGAATTTCTGTAAACAGGGAGCCTAAGACTGAACGTAAACCAGGTCTGGTCAGCAAACTGACAAGTTAGTTTTATAATAGACTTTAGCATGTTCAATTTCCTTTTTAATTTGACCTAAAGCCGTTTTTTACTGGACTTATGCCAGCTCTAATGTAATCTCTCATTTATATTCTTGAAGGCTAATGGAATAGTAAAATCTTCCTAAAGATAACTTAAATGTGTTATATAGTGTCCTAAGGGTAGCTTGTGCACAAAAGATATTTTCTTTCCCACCCTGTAGAGGTATCTCATTAGGACACCCAGTAGTGTCATTATTAAGTTTTCATGTGTTTCTCAGTTTTGATGCTAATCTTTGTGTGTATGTGCGTGCATTTTTTTGTCTTCAGCACCAATGTGGTTATGAATTATTCAGAGATCGAATCTAAGGTTCGAGAAGCAACGAATGACGATCCTTGGGGACCTTCTGGGCAACTCATGGGAGAGATTGCCAAGTAAGTGATAATTTGACTCAGCGGTGCAGAAAGAATGCAACTATCTTTACCCAGAAATGTGAAATTTGCTTTCAGTTTTAAACTGTTCAACTGCCAGATATAATAAATTTTGCATATAATTGTTCAGATATCAGTGCAGGAAATGTTATGAGGATCCATTCCTCCTAAATATTAGCTCAATAAAATAAAACAAAAATTTTCTTTTTCAGTGAAGTTTAGAGACTTTCTGTAGCTTAACTATGTAAAATTTTGAAAAATGCATATAAAATGACTTAAAACTAGGAAATTTGTTTCCTGACAAACATCTGGCTGACTATGCCACTGAATGAAGGGCTTATGAAATATGATATTAGTGGGATTTACATGCTACATACTATATAAAATAGACATTTTTAAGGTACCATATCTAAATTTTTTTAAATTAAACATTTTTTAAAGCTATTTAGGAAAATACAGTAACTTAGAACAAGCCTGCCATCTACTGTCAAAATCAACATACTACAAACTCTTGAGGAAAACTGTTGTTTTTTCAGGGCTACCTTTATGTATGAACAATTTCCAGAACTTATGAACATGCTTTGGTCACGAATGTTAAAAGACAACAAAAAAAATTGGAGAAGAGTTTATAAGGTATGGGTATTAGTCTGTATTTATTACTTGACGTGTTGAAGACATGAAATTTTAAAGTGTACATACATAAGTGATCATGATGGACATTGAATCCTTGAATAGAATGTTCTAAAACAGATAAAAAATTGATTTGCTATTTGAGTTGTGTTTTTTAGTCACCATAAACAGCTATTCATATATTTGTGCATATCGAAAGTAATGAATCTATAGTAGTATCTATGTTTAGTGTTTGAGCATTTAAGATAAAACCACCCTCTAATATCATTTGTCATCTCTACATAAAACTTTTCCAGTAGTATTACAGTATTCTGCACCAGAAATGTGTCATTTTTAAATATAATAAATTCTAAATCATTAAAATTCTAACATTTTAAAACTTGCATATATGTACTCTTCTGTTAGATTCCTTTCATTTAATTCTGATCTCATCACATAGTATAGAATTCTAAACAAGATAGTAATCGGTTCTTCCACCTCCACTATATTTTCTTGCTGCTTGGGAAGTTTTTTTATGCTTTCCAAAAATGTCATTATAACATTCATATATAAAACTTTAAAATAACATTTCTGGCTTTCAGTGTTAAAATTAGTGGCTTTATTTAGTTCCATGTTTTTGATGTTGTTTGTTTCTGAAAACATTTATTGTCATTTCTTTAGCTTGTACAGTAGTAGTGATGAAATAGTTTAAACTCCTGTAGATTAATTTTTTTATAATTAGAGGGTTTTGTTTTAATAATTCTAGAGTAAACTACTTTTTTAAAGAATAAATTACTGCTCAGATGAGAGTTTTTTTTCCCTCAATTCTGCAGCTTAACTAGATTTTCGTAGGTCTAACCATCTTTATGTGAGGTTTGTTCCAAACAAAGTTCAGAATTCAGTGATTTTTAGTGCATTCACAAAGTTGTGCGTTGTTACTACTGTCTAAATCAGAACATTTTTCATCACCTCAAAAAGGAATTCTTAATGTTTTTTTCTCATATTTGTTCGCAGCAAGGTTTTTAAACAAAAGCCACATCACAGACCTCTCAAGTTAAATATTATCTGGGAAAAGTGCTGTGAGATCATATAATTACCAAATAATTACTTTCTTTAAACTAATGTTTCTAACAGTAAAACTGAATCAGCTTTCTAAAAGCTTAGTGTTCATTTATATCATACATTCAGATTTTTTCTAACATCTAATTTTTTAAAATCTTTTGACACATGTATCCAGTGGACATTTTATAATTACTTATTATGCTTGGTGTAAGAGGAACTCTAAATTGAAAATACAAGGTTTTAAATGTACTTAAAGTCTAATGTATGGTAAAGAACGCCCTCCCCCCCCCCACAGTTCTTCTGTGTATTCTT
>SJYX01007674.1:0-10957 GCA_006410675.1 Oreotragus oreotragus | reverse complement strand
CATCCACACCCACACACACACACACACACACCCGCTCTTGAGGCAGTAGCAGGCCTGTGCTGGAGGAGGCTCCCAGTACACCAGGGACCTCACCTACACACACACATACACACACAGACACATACAGATTATTTATTTGCTGTTAGATTTTTTTTTTTTAAGCTATTTACCAGAGCTCTACCAGAATTTATTTTGTTAAATCATTTGGTGCTTTGTATTTTTACAGTCATTGCTGCTCCTAGCTTACCTCATAAGGAATGGATCAGAGCGTGTTGTTACAAGTGCCAGAGAACACATTTATGATTTGCGATCCCTGGAAAATTACCACTTTGTAGGTGAGCAATAGAAAAACCTTATAAGCAAATTAAAACAGTAGTTGGAGTTGTCAGTCACCTGAACCAGCTTAGAAGCTTCTCTGCTCTAATTAGAATGTGACTGTTGCTGGTTGTGTGACGAGTGCAGAATCCAAGACGTGGGGCCCTAGAGTATTAATTAGTGAAGACAAGAACTTGCAGAAAAGACTGGCTAATAACAACAGAACCAACACAACATGAGTGTTCGGGTTTATATTAAAATATGCACTGGAGACTGGTCCCCTGTGGTGTCCATAAAGGAATAGCTTTAATCATATGGGAAGAAAAGGTTAGAGCTCCAAAACACACACATCTGTTTGAAGCTGGGGTTTTTTTCCTCCCACCAAATAATATTTACTGTGCAAAGGCAGCAAGGCCAGAGTGTGTTTTGAATGTGAAAGAGGATACAGAATGAACCACATTTCATTTTGTAGTGTACCCCAGTTGAAAGCACTTTAAAATTTCAGTTGTTCAGCTGTACTAAATCCTGGTAATTAGTGTTTTCAAACTTGTATTGGGGAGAGGAAGGCATTTAGGTGCTTTTCAGTCATTAAAGTGTAGATTTTGTTTTGTTAAAATACTATGGAAAGAGAAAATAACATTTTTGGATATTAGTCCATTTTTGTATGGTTATTGTTAGTAATCCTTTTTAGTGGATATTTAATTGATTTTGCATGGCACCGTTATCTGTGCTCCTTTTTAGTTCATTTCTGCAAGCTCTTATAAGCCAGAATTGCATCTCAAGACTTAGGATTTGATGAGGAAATGACAAAATTCAGTAACACAGTTTGCCTCTTTTTATTAATTTAAAAATATTGAAGATGGTTTCTTACGTTGAAATTTTCATGTTTTTGTGTGTGTGTTAAAAGGTTTAATACGTATTAACTGAATTCTTAAGGTTTTGTTTCTCTCTTACCATCCTGACAGATGAGCATGGCAAGGATCAGGGTATAAATATTCGCCAGAAGGTGAAAGAATTGGTTGAATTTGCCCAGGATGATGACAGGCTTCGTGAAGAGCGAAAGAAAGCCAAGAAGAACAAAGACAAATATGTTGGGGTTTCCTCAGACAGTGTTGGAGGATTCAGATACAGTGAGTATCAAAGACAGATTAGCACCTGAACATCAGTTTAGCTTCTTGGGTATGTTTTAAGAATCACAGAAGACAAAAATGCTATTTTGAATATGTATGATACTAAGACATGTAATACTCATTTTGTTTCCTTTGGATCCTCTGAATCTATTTTTTTTACTTTTATGGTTCGAGAATATGATTTTAATCATTAAGCATTATTGAATGACCAAACTTTGAGTTGACATATAAAGAATAAAATAGATATATGTCCTTTCCTCTTGGATTTCCCATTCTAAGAAGAAAAGGATTCCTCTAACTTAACCATTTAGAGCAATTAAAAAAAGTTTGATCAGGAGATTCATCCTGCTAATTCGAAACCAGTTTAGTTATATTTTTGGCTAAAAATAGAGCTGCAAGTTAGTCCATCCTTAATTCCCTCCCTTAATTAAGCACTATGTTAATTTGATGTAGAAAAAGGTAACGATACCATCAGTTTTTCATCTAGGCCTGTCACATATATATTCTTAATATATTTAAGGACAGCTAGAACATTCATCTCTCGTGTTTATTTTTAATGTATAATATAGTTTTCGTAAAATAGGTCACTAGGTAGGTGCTTGAAACAGATACAGAAAGTAAGAACTCTGTTTCACAGTATGTTCCTTTGGACTCATTCTGTCTTCTGTGAATGCTGACAGTCCCTTGCCATTTTGTGTAAGGGACTGGCCAATGCTTTGTATACTTAGCAGCTGCATATTGGAACTCTCTTAACCACCCACAACCATAGCTGTTTTTTATATTTGAATTTCACTGAGATCTCGTGATTCTTCATTGTAAACATGTAAAAATCTTCTATTTCTTACTTTGTGAGTATTTATAAAATATCTTCACTCTTTTGCTCCTCTGGTTTTCTTGCCATTAAAGAAAAAGTACTGCACTTAATAGGCTAATGTTTCTAATGGCAGAAAAATTCCTTTTATGTCTCATATCACATACAAGTCAGTCCTTGAATTGGCAAAAATGTTTCTCTTAAATAAATAAATATGTTTTGGAGTTCTTGTTTAGGCAAGTAAGTCTTTTAATTTTTTACCCACATATTTAATAGATACTCTCTTCTTTAGATTTTTCAAGGTAGCTTTAGCAGATCAATGTGGTTTTTAGCAGAAATAGCTATTTTCCACTCATTTCCTCATTCTACTTGCTAGCGCATTTAGACAATTGAATAAGTTTTTAGACTTCAGAGTGAACTAATTACAGCATTTGCATTAGAGATAGAATTCAGTGTCCTGTGTATCTGCATTGGCTTCTTTTATACGTTGTTTTTAATGCTGTATGTATGATTCAGAGACTTAAGTAGTCAACTTTGTAACTGTTTTACCTGGTTTTCATTTTGACATTAGAAAATGTCTTGCCAATATGCAGTCTCTTTGACACTTTCTTAGTATGATGCTTACCATGCTAATCAGTTTAGTTTTCACGTGCTTTTTTCATTTTTTCCAATAAACTTGTTTTTTTCAACGCCTAGTTCATCACATTGTTACTGAAGTATACATATACATTGTTGGAAAGCTACTCACTTTTATAAGACCATCCGGGCTTAAATTTTGTTTAGAAAACATTTTGGCATGTTCTCTTTAAGTTGGTGATCACTTTCAGATTTAGTAGACATATTTTTAAATCCTCTACCTCTTAAAGAAAATTTTGCTCTGTAGTTTTACTTAGTAATTCAACAAAATGGTTTTTGTTCAGTCTCCAGTGGGTATGTATGCCATCCGAATTTGTTAACCAACTTTTAAGATAAAAGCTCAGTTATCCACCTTTTGATTTTTTTGCTGTTTCTCATTGGTCTTTCCTTTTTTTCTGCACCCTGCCTTAGTTTTCAGTCTTCTTTTTAACCTCACGTGATTTCTCTGACATTTTACTCTTGGCTCTTAAGTTTGGACTTGGAAATGGAAAAGGTTCCAGTTAGTGCCTACAATTCCTATCTCTCCTCTAGGCCCTCAAGGACAAGGACTAAAACAGATTTGGGGGCTTTTTTCCACTGCCATTGATCTACTGACTCAATTCACAAATTCACACAGAGGCTCCCTAGGTTTTGCCAGTCCCAGCATATGTTTGGACTTGGTGTTTGTATAGATCCTCACTGTTCTGAACCGCCTCAGCATATTTTATCATTCTAGTCTGTATAGTTTTTGGTAGTTGGAATATTCTTTTCTTTTTAAAATAATTGAAAAGTGCTTTCCCAGGTGATGAAAGACATTTATTTTTCTAGTTTGATAGTAAAGAATGACAGTTATGAGTCTTTACACTATATTGAGATATGTAGCATTCAGAATAGTGTTTCCTATAGTTTGTGTCTTTTAAGAGATTGTTGCTGTCCTGATACTTGTCTAATAATTGAAAAACCATTAAGAGATGAGAATGAAATATAATGCAATAAGCGACTTCTGTAAAAAAGATTTCAGGACTTCCCAGGCAGTCCAGTGGTTAAGACTCTGCACTTCCATTGCAAGAGTGCAGGTTCCATCCCTGGTCAGGGAACTAAGATCCCACGTGCCTCATGGCCAAAACAAACAAACAAAAAACCCCACAAAACCACATAAAAACAAAAAGATTTCCATTTCTCTTTTGCTTATACATCCTGTGTTGGTTTTTGTGTTTTCTTCTACTCCTTTCAACAGCCCTTAAGAACTTCCGGATATGCTGTGCTTTGCATTAAGGTTGTGTAAGTTTATTCATAAACACAAGCTTTTGAATTTGCATTCCTGCCACTAAATGACTGGCATTACATGCTGTGCCTTGGTGTAATTGTGTTGATTCAGCACTGTGGGAGCTTTCTGTTTTCCTTTGAAAACTATTTTATTATGAGGAAAAGCTTCATAAATAAGGACTATAGACCCCTTTTGAATTTAATGTCCTTAGAATCGTTTCTCTTTTTAATGCTTTATATAGGTGAAAGATATGATCCTGAGCCCAAATCAAAATGGGATGAGGAGTGGGATAAAAACAAGAGTGCTTTTCCATTCAGTGATAAATGAGTCTTTACACTATATTGAGATATGTAGCATTCAGAATAGTGTTTCCTATAGTTTGTGTCTTTTAAGAGATTGTTGCTGTCCTGATACTTGTCTAATAATTGAAAAACCATTAAGAGATGAGAATGAAATATAATGCAATAAGCGACTTCTGTAAAAAAGATTTCAGGACTTCCCAGGCAGTCCAGTGGTTAAGACTCTGCACTTCCATTGCAAGAGTGCAGGTTCCATCCCTGGTCAGGGAACTAAGATCCCACGTGCCTCATGGCCAAAACAAACAAACAAAAAACCCCACAAAACCACATAAAAACAAAAAGATTTCCATTTCTCTTTTGCTTATACATCCTGTGTTGGTTTTTGTGTTTTCTTCTACTCCTTTCAACAGCCCTTAAGAACTTCCGGATATGCTGTGCTTTGCATTAAGGTTGTGTAAGTTTATTCATAAACACAAGCTTTTGAATCTGCATTCCTGCCACTAAATGACTGGCATTACATGCTGTGCCTTGGTGTAATTGTGTTGATTCAGCACTGTGGGAGCTTTCTGTTTTCCTTTGAAAACTATTTTATTATGAGGAAAAGCTTCATAAATAAGGACTATAGACCCCTTTTGAATTTAATGTCCTTAGAATCGTTTCTCTTTTTAATGCTTTATATAGGTGAAAGATATGATCCTGAGCCCAAATCAAAATGGGATGAGGAGTGGGATAAAAACAAGAGTGCTTTTCCATTCAGTGATAAATTAGGTGAACTGAGTGATAAAATTGGAAGCACAATTGATGACACCATCAGCAAGTTCCGGAGGAAAGATAGAGAAGACTCTCCAGAAAGATGCAGGTATTAACACTTTGTCTCCTGGGTCTCTTGGAAAGGGTACTAGATTTATGCAGGTGGGTCTTGGGTTTTTTGTTTGAATGTTGGCATATCTGAAATTCAGCTTTTGTTGTTTGTTTATTTAATGGATTTTATTTTTAAAAGCATTTTTAGTTTCGTAGAAAAATTGTGCCTGAAATACAGGGAGCTGCCACATAATCCCACCTCTATAAGTACAAGCGTGTGCTCACACACACACTTTCTCCTGTTACTGACATCTTGCATTCATGTGTACATTTATTAACAATTGATAACCAGTGTTGTTAACTAAACTCTTCAGTTTGCATTAGGGTTCACGATGTTGTACAGTTGACAAATGCATAGTAGCCACCATTACAGAACCACACAGAGTAGTTTCACTCCCCTAAAAGTGCTTGTGTGAAAATATGGAATAGTTTGTGAACTCTTGTCCTTGCACAGGGACATACTAGTCTAGTTCCCCAACCAAAGATTGAACCCAGGCCATGGCAGTGAAAGTGCCAAGTCCTAACCACTGGATGACCAGGCAGTTCCCAGGGCATGCAGATTTTCTCTGTATTGTTCCAGTTTCCGTATATGCTGATTTATGCATATATTGTGTGTGTGTGTATATATACACATACATGCATACATACAGTATAGCTGTTTATAAGATGCTAGATCAGACATTGTTTGCACTTAGTATTGGACGTTTTCTTTGTCTATGTCCATTTATTTCTAAATTTGATCACATTTCCTATATGTTTTTATTCAGGCTATTTAATTGGATATTTTTTTCCAGTAATAACTTTGATGGTTTATTTTGTACTTGAGCATCTGATGATCCAGGGACCTAAGGTATTGCTGAGGGATGATGAAGTTTAGTATATTACATTTAAAACAGAAGTTAAGGGGGTTGAAATTTAATTCTTTCTGCAATATTTCATTTAAATTCTGTGTCACTGTATACCAGAAAAATAAAATTCAGATTGATTTTTGAGCTAAGATATTTTCACATAGTACTTGTATTTTTATAGATTTTATTTTCTGATGGTGGGGTATTTGTATTTAGTTTTACATAGAATAGTACTTGGAACTTTTTAGCGTTCACTTTTGTTCTTACCTATCAGTATAGCTATTAATTAGTCTTTCTGCCAGTTAAGAGGGTAAAATATATAGCATTTAATTTGCAAAGCAAGTTTTATAAGATCTTTGTCATTTGTGTCTCACCATATTGCTAGTAGGTAGTCTAGAGCAAGGATTTTACCCTTATTTTTTGGAAGTAAAACCTGAGGCCCAATCATCTGTGTGGAACTTGCCTATAGTAACACAGAGATGCAACCACAACTTCAAGTGAGTTCATTTAACTTAAGTACCATCTCTTTTTCTCTTATTAAAAAAACTCTTTGACAGTTCAGATTAGGGGTCATGAAAAAGAAATAAAAATACAATTTTGAAACTATTAAGGCTCATCTATGGAATTCCTATTTATGGAATATGGTCTTTGAAGTACTAGAATTTATTTTTAATAGTTTGAATATATTTTACAACTAGATTTCCAGCTCTTTTATACTGAAAGTATACGCATATAGTAATAATAAATAGTTGAACTTTGGAAAATGATGCCTACTCTGTGGTATTTTTCCCTCATTAGTGTTCTTGTGGCCTTAGCATTTACATTTTTGGTTTGATTTAGAAAACATGATGGCCACATATTCTCTTGTTATATTCTGAAGAAGTATGGCAATCAGGTAGGTAGGCTGGTTAGAGATCTGTGTACATTCTCGTTCTGTTACTTTCTCTTTGCCCTTCACTCTCAATTTTTCTTTGTTTTGCTTTGTCTTCCTATTCCTTTTTTTTCTTTCTGTTTCTCCCTTGATTTTTTTTTTTTTTTCCTACATTTACCTCTAAGACAGGATCTGTTAGAGTTCCTAAATTTTTTATATAGAGGATTCAGGTTTAAAAGAGTGAAAATTCAGTGTGTGTTGTTTGTTTTAGTAACTAAAGAGCATGCAAGGGACTTTATATCTTGGAGTATTTGTGAGAGAAGAATGGATTTTTAGACAAAGTTGCATGGGACCTCTTTGGCATGTTAACAGAATTTCAGACTTTTCCTTCATCATTGTATTTAGAAATTCTTGAACACTGATCATATATGAAGCTTCCATTTCATTGTGTGCTAGTCAGGTTTCTGTTCTCAACTTGTAAAGAAGTTATCTTGCTCTGGAATCAAATTGAACATGAGAAAGGTAAGAAATTTCAGTTTTAGATACAGTACTGATGATGGGAATCTTCAGGTCATTTGTTGCTTAGAAGTTAGTGACAAGGGCTTTGAATACTTAATCAGAACTAGTAGATTCCTTAAAATGCTTGTAGATAAAAATACATTTAACCCCTTTACTCAGTGTGGGAAGTCATTCTTCTTGATTCTTGATTTATACAGGCTCCAAATTGATTTATATTTAAGTAGAAATTGCTTTAGTCTTAGTTAATTTGTATCAGTAGTAATACTCAAAATTTTAAGGAGAATTTTAAGTATTTTATTTCAGGATATTTATAATTTAAACCACCTACTCTAAAATTAAGAAATAAAGGTAATGGAACATATTTCAGGTAATTTCTCTCTCTGTCTTACTTGCACCAGAAGAAAAACCCTCAATACGTCATTACTGGAGAATACATTATTGCTGACATTTTAAATTTGTGGTATATGAAATATGCATTTTTTACTCATTCTGCATTTTTATTTTATTTTTTACTTTCACACTGTTAAGGAAAAAAAGTTGTTCTTTTTTTTTTTTAATGTGCCCCAAAAAGAACTATTTCAAACATTTAAAATACATTTAAATTTTCTGTAGAACAGTTTCATAGTTTTGTAAAAGTTTGATCTCCTGATTCTATATATAGTAAATTAGAGCACAGTTGTTGTAAAGTGCACTGTCTCCTTTTTCTGCATTTACAGATGAGAGTTTAATCATTTGAATTCAGATAGGATGATATTTAGAAGATATCCATTGAAATTATAGTATTTTATTATATATTTGCTTAGTATATGGGAGTCACTGACAGAATTATATATATGAAACTGTAGTTGTTGCACAAAATCCATTTCAAGAAAATGTAACTTGCAGTTGTTTGAGCTCCCAGGGTCTCATTAGTTGATTCTGATATGATAATAATTCAGCTATTTTATTTTTTAATTAAAATTTAAATCTGTAATAAGCACCTGAACTATTTCAGGCCTTTTTGTTTGTACACATTTATGTAAATGCTTTTTTGTAGCAGTGTTTTAGTCTTACCTGGGGAATTTGATAGGTTCCCACTTCCCCTCCCCATTGCACACATATCATATTCAGATAGCTTAGATAACATTGTCTTGATCACTGTCAAGTAAGTCAAAGTACAGAATTTTGGAGTGACTGCATTTGAAATTCTTTAGCTCAAATCACTGAAGGCTCCATTTAAAAATAATCCCTTGTCTTATTATTTTCCTTCATTTTTAATATCTTTTAGTGACAGTGATGAGGAAAAGAAAGCAAGAAGAGGCAGATCTCCCAAAGGTGAATTCAAAGATGAAGAGGAGACTGTGACGACAAAGCATATCCATATCACACAGGCCACAGAGACTACCACCACAAGACACAAGCGCACAGCAAATCCTTCCAAAACCATTGATCTTGGCGCAGCAGCACATTACACAGGGGACAAAGCAAGTCCAGATCAGAATGCTTCAACTCATACACCTCAGTCTTCACTTAAGGTGCGAATGGCACAAGTTTACACATTATACACAATTTTATTCTTAAAAAATTACTTTTAGATTTATTGCATTTGTAGTCTCGGGCATTTCTAAGTAATCTTATTAATTATAGATCATCTGGCATATATTACTCAGTCATTAATAATAAGAAATCTCTTTGGAGGAAGAAACCTGTCCAGTTGCTGAATGATTATCTATGCACTTTCTGTGGAAATAGTAATGACACTCTTGGTTTATTTGGGAAAAGTTGTGAATCAGAATGTAGTGCCTTTATTTCCTACTAGACACTACCACCGGTGCCAAGTGCCAGATTCATTAAGGCAAACGTGGTAGTGTTTGGAAGTTGTAAGCACTGACAGTGTGCATATATGACCAGCTGATCTGTAGGGGAAATGGTCGTGTTTAATGCAGGGATGGTGCCTGTGATGGGAGGTTAATTTGCCTTGTGGTCAGTATTGATCAGTAGCAGCATCACGTCATGTACCGTCATCATTTTTTTTTTCTACCAGAGATGAAATCCACTTGCCAGATACCTGACTGCAAGCTAGTCTTTTGGGCAGAAATCTGCCAAAGAGGGAGGTTTACCCCAAAGGCTAAATAGTTGTTTTGTTACTATACCCCTCCTAGTGTTCTCACAGTATGTACCTTCTCATCAAATGTAGCCTACGGAAAATATTTTGCTAATGTATTCTGTGAATTGCAAGTGACTCTAAAAATAAAACTAGTCCTACTTAGTGGCAAGAACTGTGTCAACTTTTCCCAAATATTTTCTGGTGTTTCACTCATATTGTCCTCTGTATAGATCTGATGAAAACCTCAAAATTCAAAATTATAACTCAACTTTAGTTGCAGTTAAAAGGGGGAAATGGCGCTGTTATTTCTTTGTGGTCTTAGCTTTCCCCTGCTGTGCATACAGTTAGTTTACTGATGACGCTCTAAGATTTGGTAGTCATAATTAAAACCCAAATACATGATGGTTGTCATATGGAGAATTCATTTAAGGTTGTATGAGGAAAATCATTCAACCTGTATATATTTTTTAAACAATAAACTGAAACTTTTTTCATCTTAAAAGATTTTAAATATCAATTTGTAGTACAGTCTAAATGTATGTCACACCAAAAATATTTTATATTTGTAGTATATAAGCTTTTTACTTTCTTTTACTGCTGAACAGATGTCTTAAACTCTCAAGTTCTTGAAAAGTTACTCAGCCACTTCAGATATCTTTCAGTCTCAAGGCCTTTTTGACCCACAGTGTAGCAGCATACAATGTTTTTACCCACTCCAGTATTCTTGCCTGGAGGATCCCAGGGACGGGGGAGGCTGCCGTCTATGGGGTCGCACAGAGTCAGACACGACTGAAGCGACTTAGCAGCAGCAGCAGCAGCAGCAGCATACAGTGTTTTAATCTTCAAACCTCAAATTAATATGCCTACTTATTTACCTATTTCTAGTTGTGTTACCTATTGCTAGTGTTTCCCTATTGCTAGCACTTTTGTTCTAATATAGTGTGTTTGTATTGAACATATTGAACCTATGTATTAGAGTATTTAGGACTATAAAGAAGAGAGAAATTACATTACAACTCTAGCCCCACAGTTTAGTTTGGAAACTAAATATAAAACATATGTCAAGGTATATCAAACTAATATAGAATTATACTGACAAATATGATATACAAACAGTGTTGCTAAACTTCAGAGTCACAAAATTTTAAGAGCTGGATAGGATCTTGGCCTCCAATCCAGTAGATCTCAGACCTCCTTACACATTGAAATTACCAGGGGAGCTTTGTAAGACTTTACAGACCAGGATCCCATCCTGGGCAATTATGATTCAATCAGCAAGTGTCTGTCTGTCTGTCTGTCTGTCTGTGTGTGTGTGTGTGTGTGTGTGTGTGTGTG
>SJYX01007673.1:385050-412217 GCA_006410675.1 Oreotragus oreotragus | reverse complement strand
AAAAAAAAAAAAAAAAACAACTCTGACACTCCCTTGAGCATACTACTTTAAATTACTAAGTTTTCGTTTTCTCATCCATAAATAAATATCTTCCATTTCCCAATGCCCTTTGGTATTATATGAGACGATAGATGGAAAGGATCTGACACAGTACCCCTCTATGGTGCTCAGGTAACATCAGCCCCCTTTTTTACTTTACCCAGTTTAATGAAGTAGAGTTTGCTAACAAAAGCGATTTGTCTCAGGTTCCAGAGCTAGTTAAAAGCATAACAAAGCCTAGAAGCTTTCCAGCATCTCTTTTTCAAGCACTGTTTTCATTATAAAATTTTAAAGGTAGTTGGGGGAAAACAGTAACAACAGTAAAAACTAATTGAGAGGAATAAATAAACCTGTATATGGGTTTCTACCCTTCTGCCTGAAAGTCCCCAATATGCCTCTGAATCAAGCTTATGATCTGCTTAATGTGTGTCTGCCTCATCATATTGTACATTCTTATCTCCTCTTTTGCAACATCTTTCTTACTGAGCCTGACTTCTGTCTTGCAACTTTTACCCAACCTATTTTTTCCTCACTGTTTTCTTCTCGCTCAGGGTGTTTCTTCTGTCTTAGCTTCCTTTTATCAGAATATGACTCATACTTTAAGGACCAAACAAAAATGTATCTGGTCTGCAAAATATTTCTTATTTCTCCTTACTAATCTTGGCTGTATAATAATATTAATAATAATGATGATTATAATAAAAGTATTCTATTTTTAAGTTAAACATTTTCTGTTTATCCAGATGTTTACTAATTTTCTCCCTTGGGATGGAGTTGAGGGAAAGGAGAAAGATTAGAATGCAGTGCATCCTGGGGCTATTTGGGGATTTCTCAAATAAAAGAGAACATTTTACAGAGCATAAGATTGGGACAGACTGTTATGATTAAGGAAAGCAAAACATCACATAAGATTTCAATTGCAAATATGAATATGTCTATAGTTTATTTCTATATGTGAAATGTGAAATAACCATTTAGATAATTCAAGCCTGTAAGTGCCCCATGCTATATCAATTTTCTAGCTATTTTGGAGAAAATGGTTATTTCTTCTTTAATTATTCAGTTGATTATGTCAATTCTACAATTCATTTAGCCAGTGTAGACTCAGTCTCAACATTTTAATCCAGAGCCCGTCACTCACTTCCTCAATGACCTTGGGCAAGTCACTTAATTTCTCCATATCTCCATTTCTTTGTCTGTAAAATTGGGATAATAATCTTGACCTCACAGAGAGGTTGCATGAATTAGCTGATTAATGATTATAAAGCAATTTGAAAATACAGAACACTATATAAATGCTAAGTATTGTTATTAAGCAAATCAATTCAGAAAATCAAGATAATGACATTTCTTTTCAATCTATTTCTTAAAGTGCCTAATGCCTTTGCATCTAAGCTCTCTGTTGTAAAAAAGCAGTTTAAATATTTATAACAAAATATTCTAGTTTAACCAGTTCCTACTGAATACCATGAAGAAGAAGAGGAGGAAAAAAAATTCTTGAGATGGAAACTTGAACTTCTCACTCATTTTAACATTGCGTTTATTATCTAGTTTAATTTGGTGGAGGGAGGTTGTAGGTCTGTTGATAAAGTACATCTGTCTATCAATTTACTGGAATCTTGGAATTTGAGAGTTAATATGAGCAATAACGGCTTTATATTCCAATACCTTTGTTTAATTGATGTGGAGAAAATATCTGAGGAGAAATGATTTGTTCATGTTTGTGTGGACAATTTGTGCTAGAGATGATTTCTCTTTTCAATCTTGACTGCTTAGCCTTCAGATGCAGAACAGATAACAAAACAGCAGAAACATAAGCCCATCCCTATGACCTTACTTGGAGAGACTTTTGAGTCTAAAAGCCTTAAAGATTATGATCACTTAATGTGAACTTTAAGAACTACATTGAAATAATTTGGCCAATTCCTAATTCATAAGTTGTGAAGTTTGTACATGCAGTTTTAGAGGTTAAAAAAAAAAAAAACTATTAGGATTGACTTGTGCAATTTCCAACTTTAATCAACCTTTTCATTTACTTACTTTTGCCACTTATCCTTAAAATCAGGTGACCCCAGAATTAGGTTTCAGATTATATATAGAAATACACATTTTAAATAAAGATACAAGAGGTAGTATAGAGTACTGATTTTCAAGTAAAATATCCCAGTTCTATGCCTAGCTCACCTGAATAGCCTCAGCCAGATATCCTCTTACTGGGGCATGGTCTTCTAATTCATTAAATAAAATGAAACCAGCTAGAGTCTCTCAGTGTTGAGGTTCTGAATGCAGTCATGTTTGAAACCAGAGTTTAGAATTCCTCTGGTAGACAGTGGATTCTGAATAGGTCATAGACAATAAATCTGATTATAAAACCAGTCACACTTAAACCAAATGCTCATTTGAGGTTTCCTATCTTCAATGAATACATTTGCAAATTGTTAATGCTGGAAGGAATATTAGAGATCATTTAATCTGATTCTCTCATTTTATGTTGAGAAAACTGAAGTCTTAAAATATTAAATAAATAGTCCAAGGTCACAAAGTCAATCAGTGAGGAAGCCAGGTATAAAACTAATGTGAATTCTAGTTGACTTTGCTTTCTTCTAAATCATTAATTAAGATGCGTGCTCAGTTGCTTCTGTTGTGTTCATCTCTTTGTGACTCTATGGGCTATAGCCCACCAGGGTCTTCTGTCCCTGGGGTTCTCCAGGCAAGAACACTGGAGTGGCTTGCCATGCCCTCCTCCAGGGGATCTTTCTGACCCAGGGATCAAAACCGAGTCTCCTGCATCTCCTGCACTGCAGACAGATTCTTTACCTCTGAGCCACAACGGAAGCCCCTAAATGACTTTCAGATGAATTAAGATGACTGAGATAAATGACAATTTTCTTTTGAGGTTAGAACTTTCATAAGCCTAAAGAATAGTTAAATCTATAAATATTGCTTCTCTTGGTTGTCTTCCTTATACTCTTCACATGGGCTTATTGTGAAGACATAGCTTTTATATATTTTAATTTATTTACTTTAATTCGAGGATAATTACTTTACAACATTGTGATGGTTTTTGCCATGCATTGACATGAATCAGCCATGGGTGTCCACGTGTCCCCCATCCTGAACCCGCCTCCCACCTCCCACCCCACCCCATTCCTCTGGGTTGTCCCTGAGCACCAGCTTTGAGTGCCCTGCTTCATGCATCAAACTTGACTGGTTATCTACTTTACATATGGTAATATACTTGTTTCAGTGATATTCTCTCAAATCATCCTACCCTTGACTTCTCCCTCAGAGTCTAAAGGTCTATTCTTATATCTGTGTCTCTTTTGCTGCCTTGCATATAGTATCATCATTACCATCTTTCTAAATTCCATATGTGTTAATATACTGTATTGGTGTTTTTCTTTCTGACTTACTTCACTCTGTATAATAGACTCTAGTTTCATCCATTTCATTAGAACTGTCTCAAATGTGTTCCTTTTTATAGCTGAGTAATATTCCATTGTGCACATGTACCACAATTTCCTTATCCACTCATCTGTCATGGNTTAATATACTGTATTGGTGTTTTTCTTTCTGACTTACTTCACTCTGTATAATAGACTCTAGTTTCATCCATTTCATTAGAACTGTCTCAAATGTGTTCCTTTTTATAGCTGAGTAATATTCCATTGTGCACATGTACCACAATTTCCTTATCCACTCATCTGTCATGGACATCTAGGTTGCTTCCATGTCCTAGATATTGTAAACAGTGCTGCAATGAACACCGGGGTACATGTGTCTCTTTTTTCAGTGTGTATGCCCAGCAGGGGGATTGCTGGGTTGATGGCAGTTCTATTTCCAAAAGGAATCTGCACACTGTTCTTCATAGTGGCTGTATTAGTTTGCATTCCCACCAGAAGTGTAAGAAGTTCCCTTTCTCCACACTCTCTCCAGAATTCATTGTTTTTAAGCTTTTTGATGACAGCCATTCTGATTGGCATGAGATATCTCATTGTGGCTTTGATTTGCATTTCTCTGATAATGAATGAAGTTGAGCATTTTTTCACATGTTTATTAGCCATCTGTATGTCTTCTTTGGAGAAATGTCTATTGAGTTCTTTTGCGCACTTTTTGATTGGGTTGTTCGTTCTTCTGGTATTGAGCTGCATGAGCTGCTTGTATATTTTGGAGATTAGCTCTTTGTCAGTTTTTTCCATTTGCTATTATTTTCTCTCAATCTGAAGGCTGCCTTTTCACTTTGCTTATAATTTCCTTCATTGTTAAAATGCTTTTAAGTTTAATTAGGGCCCATCCTTTGTCAAAGATAAGGTGTCCATAGGTATGTGGATTTATCTCTGGTCTTTCTAACTCGTTCCATTGGTCTATATCTCTGCCTGTGCCAGTACCACACTGTCTTGATGACTGTAGCTTTGAAGTATAGTCTGAAGTCAAGCAGGTTGATTCCTTCAGTTCCATTCTTCTTTTTCAAGATTTTTTTTTTTTTTTTTTTGCTATTTTGGGTTTTTTGTGTTTCCATACAAATTATGAAATTATTTCTTCTAGTTCTGTGAAAAATAACATTGGTAGTAGCTTGATAAGGATTGCGCTGAATCTATAGATTGCTTTGGGTAGTATACTCACATAGCTTTTAAAAGAGGATAACTATTTCCAAAATAATAAGACTCAGAAGTCATACTGTCTAAAATAGCATCATCAATACTCACCTTTATCTCTAATGGCCTGTCAATAATAGGTTTCATAAGTTTTTTTGCTGTATGAGTTGGGAGAAATCTATTTTCTACTTCCTGTGAATGTTTGATTGAACAATAGAGACCTCATAACTTTCTCTCTCTCAACCTTGGCTTTTCATAGCTATCCTACAGATTAGGAATGGGTCTCATACCATTTACAGAGTAACACTTGTCAACTGAAATAAATGTTGCTGCTTTGACATCCTCTACTGAGCAGTTTAAAATATATCTTACCATTAAAGTGAATCTTTGCATTGGCATTTGAGAACTCCTGAACCATTTCATAGGGCTTCCCAGGTCACACTAGTGATAAAAAAACCCATCTGCCAATGCAAGAAACATAAGAGACATGGGTTTGATCCCTTGTTTGAGAAGATCTCCTGGAAGAAGGCATTCCTACCCACTCTGGTATCCTTGCCTGGAGAATTCCATGGAGAGAGAAACCTCGTGGTCTACAGTCCACAAGGTGGCAAACAGTTTCATATGACTGAAGTGACAACATGCATGCACAAACTAGTTCTTATTAAAACTGAGTAGGTTTGTGAATATCTGAGGACCCACAGAATCCAATCTGTATAGCCTCTCCTCACTCATTGAAACATGGAGGAGGAGACCCCAGTAAGAACCTCCCATCTTCACAGAGGCTGGTGAACAGAAATGTGTAAATGTCATGTAGATACAGATTTGTGGATCTTCTTCAGCACCTGGTAATGCTAACAGTTTTTTTCTGAATATAATGCTTGTCATTCAAGTGTGGAGTTTGTCAGCCTGGTGGAGAACACAATTTCACCATAAGATGATACAGAATAACAAATTTCCACAAATGGCTGGACATTGAAAATCTTGTTCATTTTCAAAATTTTGGATTAAGTAGAAAAGGTATCTACCTATCATTTCTGAAATCAGAAGCCCATTGCTCAGAATGTTATTTTCATCACTACTGAAGTCTTTCTTAAGATATATTATCCCCCTCACAATCCCCCATATTAATCTCCCATAGGAATCCCAAACTTGAAATATCTCACACATAACTCACCAACTTTTCTTTTAAGCTGTTACAGTCAATGAACTAATTTACTAAATGACTTCTCATCACCATTGGTCTCCATATATGAGTCTCTATACAAAAGGATATGTGGGTTCTAGGAAATATCTGGATAAAGTTCCTATTTTTAGCTGTCTGAAATTTCATGGGAACATTATTTCTGTTAAATATCTCTGAAAAGTAGCAAATCACCACTTACAACTTAGAATAAATGAACTGATTTGAAAATATCCTAGCACAATCTGAATGATAGAGCCCAGGGGAATGTTAGACAGAAAATATCTTAGAGGATATATATACATGTGTGTGTTGCGGGGTGAGGGTGTGAATATTTCTGGTTTTGGACATAGTGGGAAATCAAGAGATGATCTCAACAGTGAAACTTTTCTATAATCCTTCCTACCCTCAAAATCCTATTTCTCCTGTCTTGGAAGATAACCACCACATCAGTGGTCCTCAATTCTCTCTTCATCAAAAACACAGATATCCAACCCAACCCCAGAAATCCTGATTCTGGTTGGCTTAGAATAGTGCTATGTCACTGATATTTTTTTTATCTGATTCTACAGATAATTCTGTTTACAGTAAGCATTGAGAATAACTGCACCAGACCTACACCTTCCTGCTTCCATCATCAGTTTCTGGCTTCCTCTGTACTTTTCATGTACTTAAAATGGAAAGTATTCCTCTAGTGTTAGTTGCCCTCTCAACACAGTGAAATGAGACATTGGTCTCCACACTGTACATCTTCTCTAAGTTTCACAGTTCACAGCATATTATTAAACATGAATGCTTTTCACCTGTTTTCCAGCACCTCCATTTGAAAAGATGCACTTGAACATCAAGCACCCAGGGTACAGTATTCCTTTGTACATTAACACCTGAGAGTAGGAAAACCTATTTAGTGGTCCATAACCATTTGGAATTAATCACTCAGTTGTGTCTGACTCCTTGTGACCCCTAGATTGTAGTTCACCAGGCTCCTCTGTCCGTAGAATTCTTCTTGAATAATACTGAAGTGGGTAGTCATTCCCTTTTCCAGGTGATATTTCCAACCCAGTCATCAAACCTGAGTTTCCTGCATTGTAGGCAGATTCTTTACCAACCAAGCCACCCTTTACAACCATTTGGGGTTAGGTTCTCTTGAGAATATACTGAGTATCATCCCACGCTGAAACAGTGACACCCACTTTACCTTTCAGTGATGTCACAACTCCATAAAATTAATCTCTTGACATCTATGGATTCAAGAACCTTGTGTTTAGAATGTATAAACTGATTTTTTTCAGGAATAATGTTTCTAATCAGAGGAAACTCTATAAAATAGCATTTTAAAATATGGGCTTTGAATTTGAGCATGGGCTTTAAAATATATTAATAGTTTCTCTTAATCATCACTGTCATGGCATTGGATAAAATATGTAATATTTTTGAGTCTCAGTTTTCTTATATTTTAATTAAGGGTAGTAATATCCATCTCTAAAGATTTTATTGATATTTATAAGAAATCATGGATCTAAGTCATTTAGCAGAGCACCTGGCAACAAAGACTCAGTAAATAGAAATCAAGGTGATGGTAATTGACAGTAAAAATAACCCTTTAGAAAATCTAGCAAATTCTAGGTAGATATAATTTTGAGAGAGTGAAGAATTGCTGTTGATATATTAGGGCAACCAAAACATTTTCTCCTTCATATAATCTTGTATTTGTCTTTGCATCTACACAAATGGTGCGTGAATATTAGGAAGCTGATCTGAAGATGGAAATACATAAAAACTCACTATAGTAAGTTCAGCAGAAAAATGGGACAGTCAACTGAACAGTAAGAGCATGAAACAGATTAATGAGGAATAAGAACAAAAGGTTGGAATCTGATACAGAAACCAAATCTTTTGCCCTCTGCTGCTCCTCTTTGCCTCATCGTGGCTTAGGATGACATAGTCTTGTATGAGCCCATTTAGTAGCTCTCTGGAGTTAACTGTCTACAGCTGGCTGCTGGGCAATGTTAAACAGAGTTAGGTAAGACCCCTCCTCTCTATTGATGGAAGAAAGGCCAGAAAGACTGAGTTTGGAGATTTAGAATTTTTATTCCCAACTAAGATTGTCTTCTAATACATGACTGATCTTTGGGCATGAGAGTAGAAAATAACCACCCCTGATCGCCATGCCCCTCTGATGGAATAGGGCTGCTTCCTGCAGTTTAAGCACCAGAATAGGAGCACAGACTCCAGGGGCTCATAGATCCATAGTGGGAAACATGCAACAGCTTGCATTTGTCACCTATACCTTGTTTTTCATAGACAAGTCATAATATTGGCTCCAAAATTGAAAACACACAACTCTAAGCTTGGTTTTGGCAGGCAAATGAAAATGAAAAGAAGACATCCACCCTTTCCCTATGGAATGTAAACACCCCACTTCTGGGCAGAAATTTACATCAGATTTTCATATGTGCAAGGGAATGTATATAAGTTACTCCTCAGACATTTATCTTTATCTATATATATTTAAAATTTGATTGGCAATTTTGAACCAGCTTATCAAATGGCCTTTGATTTTTTGATACACACTTTTTTTTATCAGTTTCATGTAGTAGAATTTGGGCTTGTTATGTAGTATTTGAGTGTGTCATTCTGATATGTCTTCAGACTGCCACAATGAAGTCTGAGAGCAAGGCTGAGCAGTTCCATTACACAAGTATCTAATGGCAGGAAAGGATATTGAGGAAGAATGTGGTGGAGCAGGGTTTGGATTTTAATGGAGCCCTTTGCCCAGACTATACTACTTGACCTGCTTTCTGCTTCATACAGGCCAGGCTCATGCAGTTAAGTAAAAAGCAGACTGTAGGTAAAAAATCAGATACCACTTCTCAGCTAGATTTCCATGGCAAATAATGAAATTAAAAAATATAGACACACATACATGGGTTGGCCAACTCATTTATAATGAACCTGATTCAAAGACTGTTAGGTTTTTATGTATTACTGTTTACATCCAATTATTCAGTCAATCTCATAGAGGCAGGGTTACAAGATGGATGCCCACTTCGTGTTACCTTTCTGAACTTTTTTTTAACATGATGAAAAACAGATACCCAGATATGGAGACAGTGAAGTGAAAGTTGTTCAGTCACATCCTACTCTTTGCGACCTCCTGAACTATACAGTCCATGGAATTCTCCAAGCCAGAATACTGGAGTGGGTAGCCATTCCCTTCTCCAGGGCATCTTCCTGACCCAGGGAATGAACCCCTGTCTCCTGCATTGGCAGGTGGATTCTTTACCACAGAGTCATCAGTAGAAATCTAGTGGATGCCAAAGACGACTGCAGATAAGGAAGAACAGAGGAAATTTCTACTTTTTCTACCCATTGTTTCATATGTCTAGTTGAATCCCAGAGAAGGCAATGGCAACCCACTCCAGTACTCTTGCCTGGCAAATCCTATGGACGGAGGAGCCTGGTGGGCTGCAGTCCATGGGGTCGCTAGGAGTTGGACATGATTGAGCTACTTCACTTTCACTTTTCACTTGCATGCATTGGAGAAGGAAATGGCAACCCACTCCAGTGTTCTTGCCTAGAGAATCCCAGGGATGAGGGAGCCCGGTGGGCTGCCATCTATGGGGCTGCACTGAGTCGGACACGACTGAAGTGACTTAGCAGCAGCATCAGTTGAATCCATTAATGACCAAACATAGATACAGCCACACAAATAAAAACCCTAAAATGCACCCCAAGGATTTCTAAGACTGAAGAGTATGAGGAATTAATTCAAGTTCTTCCCATTGCTGTGCCTTTTTCCTTTTGGAGTTCCAAGGTCTAAATAATTGCATAGAGCAAATCAAGGGAAAATAGGGCCCAGCTGCCTATGGCCTTTGTTGATGAATAGGGCTCTAAGTCAGTCACTCAGCTGTTTTATTACTTGTCTTTAAGGCTGATGAGTCCCAAGCAGACCTGCATCACTGAATTCTCAATAAAGGGTTAGTGCTTGTCCTGCAGAATAATAAGAACCGCTAATGACACCAATTAAGAGCTGTAAATGTCATTTATACTTGTTTGTTATTTTTCAAATCAATAAGGCTGGAAAGACACAGCAGCCTGAGATAATTTAGATTGGAGCAGTTTGTGGGGACGTTTTAATGGATATATTGCAATCAGGATTCTAGTTCTCTTTTTGAAGAAATTGCATTCCTCGTTGGGTCAGTTCTGATACTTATTTAAAGCAGAACTTAGGCCCCAAATAATTAAACATAGGGGGAAATATTTAGGGCAATAAAAATGCGAGACAAGTATATATCTGTCTTAATTATATTCATTAAATCCCCACTTTGAAAATGCCCCCATTTTATTTAAGAAGGAATCTTCAAATAGAATAATGAGTAATTTAATAAAAAGGGGCAAATATATTCAGGAAGAAAAAAATTAGTAATACAGACTCTAACACTATGTTCTGATGCTGTATGAACTGCAGAAACACATATTTTTATAAAGTCCTTACTCTTTTGCCAAATGTCAATAGCATACTTATAACTGGTGCATTCAAAAGATTGTGCAAGTTGTGTGTTAGGTGTTAGTTTTGCTAGAGTATGAGGTAGTCAGACAGAACACTAGAGGTATGTGTTTCTTTAATTCCAAAAGTAGCACAGGAGTCTCATTTCTCACTGGGGCCCTGTTCTAGCAAGAGGAAACTATTAAACATTTCACTGACGAAGCAGCAACCAGGGACAGCTAATCCATTCCCCACAAAATGACTGGATGTACCAATAATCATAGCTGAAGGGACATGGCACCAAAAATCTGAGAATAACTAACCAAATGAAATTCTGGGTCCCTTTGTGAATGTGTTCTTAAAATTTTGTATTAGAATTTGGGATGTTGACACAGGTTATAAGAAGCAGCACATGAAATTTAAAATTGCCTCTTCTAGTTATTTATGTCTATACTCCTTCTTATCTGAGCAGGTTTTCTGCTTTGCTTGAAAAATCAGATTTAAGTGATTAACTTTTGAAGCTTTGATTTTAGTTACTTTGAACAGGACAGCGAAATAACAAAGTAAGAAAAAACCTTAAAAGTACAGCTTGGAAAACTACTGTTTAAACTATCATTTTGTATCAAAGCGTACCTGACAATAAAATAATCAGTTAAAAATTTTAAATTTCAGATACTAAATTTATTGTCAATGCATGGCACTCATTATCCAGTTTGATTATTTACACTGAGGAGAAGCATGGGCAGTTAAGGCTATAAATTAAAATCATTTTTTAAATTAGCTGTTTTTTAAAGTCAAACACAATGATGCAGTAGGAAAAATTAAAGTTTCCAGTGGTCCTACTCTACCCATATTTCATTTCTGGTTGATTCATTGATACATATATCGTTGGCCTTTTGTGAGTTTCAATAATATGATATCATAGATAAGAGAAATAAAGAAAAAAGAGCCAAAAACTGACTTAGGCATCTGTCTTGGAATTTGTAGTTGTTCAGTTACTCAGTCATGTCCAACTCTTTGTGACTCCATGGACTGCAGCACGACAGGCTTACCTGTCCTTACAATCTCCCAGAGCTTGCTCAAACTCATGTCCATTGAATTAGTGATGCCATCCATCCATTTCATCCTCTATCATCCCTTCTCCTCCTGCCTTCAATCTTTCCCAGCATCAGAATCTTTTCTAATGAGTCAGCTCTTCGCATCAGGTGGCCAAATTATTGTAGCTTCAGTTGCATCATCAGTCCTTCAAGTGAATATTCAGGGTTGATTTCCTTTAGAAGTGACTGGTTTGACCTCCATGTGGTCCAAGGGACTCTCAAGAGTCTTCTTCAACACCACAGTCCAAATACATAAATTCTTTGGCATTCAGACTGTGGTCCAATTATCACATCCATTCATGACTACTGAAGAAACCATAGCTTTGACTAGACAGACCTCTGTTGATAAAGTAATATCTCTGCTTTTTAATATGTTGTCTAGGTTTGTCACAGCTTTTCCTTCTTTCTCTCTCTCTTTCTTTCTTTTTTTTTTTTTTTTTACAGCTTTTCTTTCAAGGAGTAAGTGTCTTTTAATTTCATGGCTGCAGTCACCATCTGCAGTGATTTTGGTACCTAAGAAAATAAAGTCTCTCACCATTTCCATTGTTTCCCCATCTATTTGCCATGAAGTGATGGGACTGGATGCAATGATTTTAGTTTTCTGAATGTTGAGTTTTTAAGCTAGTTTTTTCACTCTCCTCTTTCATTTTAATCAAGAGACTGTTTAGTTCCTCTTTGCTTTCTGCCATAAAGGTGGTGTCATCTGTATTTCTGAGGTTATTGATATTTCTCCTAGCAACCTTGATTCCAGCTTGTGCTTCATTCAACCCAGCATTTCACGTGATGTACTTTACATATAAGTTAAATAATCAGGGTGACAATATACAGACTCGATGCACTACTTTCCCTATTTGGAACCAGTCTGTTGTTTCATGTTCAGTTTTAACTGTTGCTTCTTGACCTGCATGCAGATTTCTCAAGAGGCAGGTAAGGTAGTCTGGTATTCCCATCTTTTGAAGGATTTCCCAGTCTGTTGTGATCCACACACTCAAAGGCTTTAGTTTAGTCAATAAAGCAGAAATAGATGTTTTTCTGGAACTCTCTTGTTTTTTTGATGATCCAGTGGATGTTGGCAATTGGATCTCTGGTTCCTCTGCTTTTGTAAATCCAACTTGAGCATCTGGAAGTTCTCAGTTCACGTACTGTTGAAGACTAGTTTGAAGAATTTTGAAAATTATTTGCTATAGTGTGAAATAAATGCAATTGTGTGGTAGTTTGAACATTCTCTGACATTGTCTTTCTTTGGGATTGGAATGAAAACTGACCTTTTCCAGTCCTGTGGCCACTACTGAGTTTTCCAAATTTTCTGACATATTGAAGCAACACTTTCACAGCATCATCTTTTAGAATTTGAAATAGCTCAACTGGAATTCATTCACCTCCACTAGCTTTACTTGTAGAGATGCTTCCTAAGACCTATTTGACTTTGCACTCTAGGATGTCTGACTCTAGGTGAATGATCACACTATTGTGGTTATTTGTCTTGGAATGCTGCTGCCCAAATTATTTAATATAGATGGATATAAAACTTGAACTCCATTAATCTCTCAATTTGGTTTTTGTTTTGTATGATGTAAATATTACATTTACAGATTGTCTCTAACTTAGCTCCTGACTCTATTTGGACTATTCCATTACACTTTCCCAGTTTTATCATTTAGTCAAATTTATCTGTTCATTGTTTCCCAAGTATTTCTCACACTCTTTTCCATAAAATTGCCTCCATCTAGAATATATTCTATTTTACCTCATCACCGGCTGTGGCAATTCTACTGTCCCCTGGAGACCAATGCATATGTAGCTCAGCCTCTCACTAAGGCATTACCTGATCAAGCCAGTGGTGAATAATGTCCATTCATTTGTTTGGTCATTTATTCAACACAGATTTATTGAANCAAGTATTTCTCACACTCTTTTCCATAAAATTGCCTCCATCTAGAATATATTCTATTTTACCTCATCACCGGCTGTGGCAATTCTACTGTCCCCTGGAGACCAATGCATATGTAGCTCAGCCTCTCACTAAGGCATTACCTGATCAAGCCAGTGGTGAATAATGTCCATTCATTTGTTTGGTCATTTATTCAACACAGATTTATTGAAGGTTGACTATATGCCAAACATTGTTGTAGGCTTATCTCTCTTCTATAAAATACTAGTTCTTTATTTAGACCATTCACCTAACACTTTCTATATTTTGACTGATGTTACAGCAATTGTAGGTAAGCTTTATTTCAGAAAAATATATGGTAAGTTTCTTGAGTGCTGAGACCTTGTTTCAGTCACTTTAAATTTTCTGCACAAAATAAATGAGTGAGCATGAGGCTCTAGATGTATGATTCTGTAACAACTAAGCTCCTCAGTTTGGAGAAAAACCCATCAAAATAGATAGCCTTGTGTCAATTTATAGAAAATGCTATGTTGATTGACTTTTTTTTTTTTTTTCCCTTTTCCGCTGGTTATCTGGAACAAAAGTAGTTGGTTTTCTTGAATTTGGTTTTTTTTTTTGCTGAAGGTGATTCAAGTGTCCCAATAAGTGAACTGAATCAGGAATACCTGGTTTTGAGATGTAGTTTAGTTTTGTTGTTTCTTTGCTTTTTGTTTTTATTTTTAACACAGATGTTTACAGGTCTCTGTGTCAATCATTGCTGGTTACAGAACTGGATGAAAGATATATGAGTCCTCCATTTCATTTGGTCTGTGAAAAAAGAAACAGGAAAAGATTTCCATTAGCTCAGCTGGTGAGCTGATATTTCTCAGACTAAAACCAGTTCTTAGTGTGCAGAGGGTATGGTTAAACTGATACTAACTCAAATACTCTTGGCCATACAGAAGCGGGTGGACAGATAAGGCCAACTTTGGCTCACTACACTTGGTAACACACAGTTTTATGTTGATGCCTCCTTTTTTTCTACATCAGTTCTTTCAATTACCACTTTTTTCCTTGTCTGAGTTTCCCTGGACTCACTCTTTCTTTCTCCAAAAGAGATGCACCAGAAATCTTGGAATAGAGTTTATTTTAAACATGGGAAAAATCATCCTATCTGTAGCATACCAGGCACCAGGAAATTGGATGAGATCAGATATTCTAGGGGCAAAAAGCCATAAATGTAGAAGTAAACTGTATACCTGACACTAATATAATGTTGTATGCCAATTATACCTTAATACAAATAAATACAAATAAAGATAAATTAAATAAATTTGGCAACTAACAGTTTAATCACTTCATGGAAAGATTATGTGCCCCAGGGACTTAGGCTCTATAGAGATGTCTGTTGGACAATTTCATTCACTCAGTTTTCTGAAGTTTAGGAACTTCTCTTTCTGTTACTGACAAAGAACCCAATAAGCCAGGATGACCTCAATGGTGGAATGGACACTCTTGTTCATATATATATATATATATTTTTTTTCTTTTTGTAAAGAAATGTCCAACTCCCTCATATATGAGGTCATAGGGTCACTGGTAAACAATATTCTCTGTTCAAAGATAATTTATGTGAATGCTCCCTTTCAGCTAGCAAATGTAAGCCAAGGAGTCTCTCATTTCCTGAAAGAAGGACCTCTCCAGGGTCAGGTAGCTCATAAAATCATGAATTAAGCTAGACTGGGAGGACCAAAGAGGGGCAAAATTGTGTCAGCCTTGAGGGACGGGACCCACCTCTGGGGGCTGCTCCCTGCCATGCAAGAATGCAGTCTCAGTGTTATCAGATCTCCAACAAAATATGAACATTTTGTATGAAATCTTTCTATTTTCAAACTTTGGCCTTTTTTGTTGGCTTCGCTGCATAGCTTGTGGGATCTTGATTCCCTGACCAGGGACTGAACCTGGACTTGGAAATAAAAGTGGCAAGTCCTAATCACTGGACCACCAGGGAATATTAAGGGTAATACTAATATGCTGTTAAGAATAAGGAAAACATACCTGTGAACCATATCCAGGCTGTGGACTCTTATTTTTCCAATCTGTTTTTTTTTTTAAACAAATTTGTGGTATGATAGAGGCTGTATTGAAAGCAGTTTCCACCCCTATCCCACCTCCCATGCTCCACCTTGCTAATTTGACCCCCCATATGGTCAGTTTACTGCTCTATCAACAAAAGGAAACGATATTCCTTAAAGAAAGGACTTTTTAAATGGTGTGTGAGAAAATCTGCCATAAATATCTCTGAACTTTTGAGATTACTTTCCTGAAATACTGTCTCTACAATGAAAGAAATAGTAGTCGTTACCTATTTCCCATGCTTGTGCTGGTTTCGTGGTCAACATTATCTGTGTCAATTCTGTATTTAGGTATTAAAAAGTAATGAGGATTTTTCAATAGCCATTTATAACTGTAACTAAGAATGTCTTTCCTCTTCTGCATAAGGCTTGCCTGTCCTAACTAAGCACTCAGTGATTTTTTCTTATTCTAATGCCCTTAATTAGATTTATAGACTCTTTACAGAGTTTTATGTTGATGAGGGACTTGGAATACAACACACACTAATAAAATATACCCACTACCCAACTTGTGCTTTTGCATGTTTTATTTCAATGAATAATGAGTCTTAAATAATGTTCAGAATATATCGTCGAGGATGTTCTAAAGAGATATGGACTCATGATCCATCAGGAAACATTAATAAACATATAACCACATGGAAGTGGTGACTGAGAGAAAGTGATTCATTGGGGCATAAACCACTAAGGAATTTGGGTCATGATGCCTGCTCCAAATAAGAAAAAAATATATTTAAAAAAAACAGTTATACCTTCTCATTTTTTTAATTTCCTTTCTGTGACTTAGCTTGCCTAAATGTTTTAAAATTGGAGGTAATCATTGTATAACATTCTCAATCCTACGGTAAAGAAATTTACTCTACATAGTTCCCTTTTCACATGACACAGCCATTTTCACGGTTATAGCTAATTAGCTTCCTTTCGACATTAGATACAGAGGATGTTTAAGCAACGTAAACTAGCTGTCATCCAGCAGCATCATAATCAAAATGGCATAAAATTTGCCATAAAACCTGCAGCTAATAACATTTATAAGGCACCTTATTACATAAGGATATTGAAGAAGCTCAGACACTGTATATCACAATGCTTCCCCAGGGACTTGGTTCATTTTCCTAATGACTGTGTATGGGTTTACTTTAGGAGCTTTTATGCACATGCCTGAGCACAGAGCTTACCCAGGCAGACTGATAAAAACTGAGGAAGAGTGATGTCCAAATCCTGCAACAAAGTACTGGATCTGCCTGAAATGAATCAGCAATACAGTCCTCTTTCTCATTCACCAGCCAAGTCTTCTCACCATTGCATGGCCATGCTCATTTTAATATTCTTCTATATTTTATTTGAAGATATTTATAGCTGTTCTCCACTTGAAAGATTTTAATCTTTTCTTCTCCATGCCCAATTCCTACAGCCCTTATGCATCTACTCATCCTCCATGGCTACCCTAAGCTGTGTTTCTCCAATGGGGGCTTCCTCTGATGCCTCTAACTCACATTAATCTTTACCTTTGAGCTTTTATAGTTTCTTTTTTAAAATCTGTCCTGCACAGACAGTATCTATTCCTGCTTACCTTGTTTTCTTTTTTAACAAATTAACAATGTTAACAGTTCATCCTTATCCCATCACAGAATCATAGATGATCAACTCTGGAAATACATGAGAGCTCATGTTCCAACACTAAATGATATTTGACCAGTCCTATTTGAGACTTTCTTTTCCCATGTTGACTTGCTGGCAGGGTGCTGCCCAAGAATATTCAGGATATTCACATGATTCCTGACTTGTTAACCTAGCTCATGTCATTCCACAGTGCTAGATTTTGTTTCTCGTTTTCTTTGTTGTTGTTCAGTTGCTAAGTCATGTCCAACATTTGTGACTCCATGGACTGCAGCACACCAGGCTTCCCTGTCCTTCAGTATCTCCTGGAGTTTGCTCAAACTCATAGTCATTGAGTCAATGATGTCATCTAACCAGATCATCATCCTGTGTCATCCCCTTCTCCTCCTGTTCTCAGTATTTCCCAGAATCAGACTCTTCTGACAATGGGTTGATTCTTCCTGTCAGGTGGTCAAAGTATTGGAGCTTCAGCTTCAGCTTCAGTCCTGATGCTGCCTGATTTGACTGATTTGATCTCCTTGCTGTCCAAGGGACTCTTAAGAGTCTTTTCCAGCACTACAAACTGAAAGCACCTAATTTCCTTTACATCACATTGAATATATATTCTGAGCCATGATTCAGTCATTACCACCAAAAACAATTATTACCTACAAGCTCTACTACCAGGCCTATCCACTCATTTCTCATTCAGCAACTTGAATATCAAATGTAATCTATGTGGTCAAGTTTGTTCTATTCTCTCTTGGCTTAATGAGCCCTCTCTTGGGTGTATGACCAACTTTATTATCTGAACCAGTCTCATACAACTTAGAGCCTATCAGCAATCATAATCATGTTATCTTATTTCCAATCATTTGATTTAAATATTATGTTATACCCTCCCAGTTTCTGATTATTCTATGTGTAAGCTTCTTATAAAGAAAGATACTTCCATTATACTATTTTTAAATCAAAACTTTAATGTATTCTCTGGTCTTAGACATATAACAGGGCTCAAATAGCCATCAGTGATTATCTTTCATAAGCAACTTGTATACATCATGATTCTAATATAATAAAGTCATCCTTCCAGCACTTAACAGGATCTAGCTATTGGATCTGGCTACCAATATGCAGGTCAGAAAGCAACAATTAGAAGTGGACATGGAACAACAGACTGATTCCAAATAGGAAAAGGGGTACGTCAAGGCAATATATTGTCACCCTGCTCATTTAACTTATATACAAAGTATATCATGAGAAACGCTGGGCTGGAAGCACAAGCTGGAATCAAAATTTCTGGGAGAAATATCAATAACCTCAGATATGCAGATGGTACCACCCTTGTGGCAGAAAGTGAAGAGCTAAAAAGCTTCTTGATGAAAGTGAAAAAGGACTATGAAAACGTTGGCTTAAAGCTCAACATTCAGAAAGCGAAGATCATGGCATCTGGTTCCATCACTTCATGGGAAATAGATGGGGAAACAGTGGAAACAGTGGCCGACTTTATTTTTCTGGGCTCCAAAATCACTGCAGATGGTGACTGCAGCCATGAAATGAAAAAACACTTACTCTTTGGAAGGAAATTATGACCAACTTGGCATATTCAAAAGCAGAGACATTACTTTGCCAACTAAGGTCTGGCTAGTCAAGGCTATGGTTTTTCCAGTAGTCATGTATGAATGTGAGAGTTGGACTGTGAAAAAGGCTGAGCACTGAAGAATTAATGCTTTTGAACTGTGGTGTTGGAGAAGACTCTTGAGAGTCCCTTGGACTGCAAGGAGATCCAAACAGTCCATTCTGAAGGAGATCAGCCCTGGGATTTCTTTAGAGGGAATGATGCTAAAGCTGAAACTCCAGTACTTTGGCCACCTTATGCAAAGAGTTGACTCATTGGAAAAGACTCTGATGCTGGGAGGGATTGGGGGCAGGAGGAGAAGGGAACAACAGAGGATGAGATGGCTGGATGGCATCACGGACTCGATGGACATGAGTCTGAGTGAAATCTGGGAGTTGGNAGTCCTTCAAGTGAATATTCAGGGTTGATTTCCTTTAGAAGTGACTGGTTTGACCTCCATGTGGTCCAAGGGACTCTCAAGAGTCTTCTTCAACACCACAGTCCAAATACATAAATTCTTTGGCATTCAGACTGTGGTCCAATTATCACATCCATTCATGACTACTGAAGAAACCATAGCTTTGACTAGACAGACCTCTGTTGATAAAGTAATATCTCTGCTTTTTAATATGTTGTCTAGGTTTGTCACAGCTTTTCCTTCTTTCTCTCTCTCTTTCTTTCTTTTTTTTTTTTTTTTTACAGCTTTTCTTTCAAGGAGTAAGTGTCTTTTAATTTCATGGCTGCAGTCACCATCTGCAGTGATTTTGGTACCTAAGAAAATAAAGTCTCTCACCATTTCCATTGTTTCCCCATCTATTTGCCATGAAGTGATGGGACTGGATGCAATGATTTTAGTTTTCTGAATGTTGAGTTTTTAAGCTAGTTTTTTCACTCTCCTCTTTCATTTTAATCAAGAGACTGTTTAGTTCCTCTTTGCTTTCTGCCATAAAGGTGGTGTCATCTGTATTTCTGAGGTTATTGATATTTCTCCTAGCAACCTTGATTCCAGCTTGTGCTTCATTCAACCCAGCATTTCACGTGATGTACTTTACATATAAGTTAAATAATCAGGGTGACAATATACAGACTCGATGCACTACTTTCCCTATTTGGAACCAGTCTGTTGTTTCATGTTCAGTTTTAACTGTTGCTTCTTGACCTGCATGCAGATTTCTCAAGAGGCAGGTAAGGTAGTCTGGTATTCCCATCTTTTGAAGGATTTCCCAGTCTGTTGTGATCCACACACTCAAAGGCTTTAGTTTAGTCAATAAAGCAGAAATAGATGTTTTTCTGGAACTCTCTTGTTTTTTTGATGATCCAGTGGATGTTGGCAATTGGATCTCTGGTTCCTCTGCTTTTGTAAATCCAACTTGAGCATCTGGAAGTTCTCAGTTCACGTACTGTTGAAGACTAGTTTGAAGAATTTTGAAAATTATTTGCTATAGTGTGAAATAAATGCAATTGTGTGGTAGTTTGAACATTCTCTGACATTGTCTTTCTTTGGGATTGGAATGAAAACTGACCTTTTCCAGTCCTGTGGCCACTACTGAGTTTTCCAAATTTTCTGACATATTGAAGCAACACTTTCACAGCATCATCTTTTAGAATTTGAAATAGCTCAACTGGAATTCATTCACCTCCACTAGCTTTACTTGTAGAGATGCTTCCTAAGACCTATTTGACTTTGCACTCTAGGATGTCTGACTCTAGGTGAATGATCACACTATTGTGGTTATTTGTCTTGGAATGCTGCTGCCCAAATTATTTAATATAGATGGATATAAAACTTGAACTCCATTAATCTCTCAATTTGGTTTTTGTTTTGTATGATGTAAATATTACATTTACAGATTGTCTCTAACTTAGCTCCTGACTCTATTTGGACTATTCCATTACACTTTCCCAGTTTTATCATTTAGTCAAATTTATCTGTTCATTGTTTCCCAAGTATTTCTCACACTCTTTTCCATAAAATTGCCTCCATCTAGAATATATTCTATTTTACCTCATCACCGGCTGTGGCAATTCTACTGTCCCCTGGAGACCAATGCATATGTAGCTCAGCCTCTCACTAAGGCATTACCTGATCAAGCCAGTGGTGAATAATGTCCATTCATTTGTTTGGTCATTTATTCAACACAGATTTATTGAAGGTTGACTATATGCCAAACATTGTTGTAGGCTTATCTCTCTTCTATAAAATACTAGTTCTTTATTTAGACCATTCACCTAACACTTTCTATATTTTGACTGATGTTACAGCAATTGTAGGTAAGCTTTATTTCAGAAAAATATATGGTAAGTTTCTTGAGTGCTGAGACCTTGTTTCAGTCACTTTAAATTTTCTGCACAAAATAAATGAGTGAGCATGAGGCTCTAGATGTATGATTCTGTAACAACTAAGCTCCTCAGTTTGGAGAAAAACCCATCAAAATAGATAGCCTTGTGTCAATTTATAGAAAATGCTATGTTGATTGACTTTTTTTTTTTTTTTCCCTTTTCCGCTGGTTATCTGGAACAAAAGTAGTTGGTTTTCTTGAATTTGGTTTTTTTTTTTGCTGAAGGTGATTCAAGTGTCCCAATAAGTGAACTGAATCAGGAATACCTGGTTTTGAGATGTAGTTTAGTTTTGTTGTTTCTTTGCTTTTTGTTTTTATTTTTAACACAGATGTTTACAGGTCTCTGTGTCAATCATTGCTGGTTACAGAACTGGATGAAAGATATATGAGTCCTCCATTTCATTTGGTCTGTGAAAAAAGAAACAGGAAAAGATTTCCATTAGCTCAGCTGGTGAGCTGATATTTCTCAGACTAAAACCAGTTCTTAGTGTGCAGAGGGTATGGTTAAACTGATACTAACTCAAATACTCTTGGCCATACAGAAGCGGGTGGACAGATAAGGCCAACTTTGGCTCACTACACTTGGTAACACACAGTTTTATGTTGATGCCTCCTTTTTTTCTACATCAGTTCTTTCAATTACCACTTTTTTCCTTGTCTGAGTTTCCCTGGACTCACTCTTTCTTTCTCCAAAAGAGATGCACCAGAAATCTTGGAATAGAGTTTATTTTAAACATGGGAAAAATCATCCTATCTGTAGCATACCAGGCACCAGGAAATTGGATGAGATCAGATATTCTAGGGGCAAAAAGCCATAAATGTAGAAGTAAACTGTATACCTGACACTAATATAATGTTGTATGCCAATTATACCTTAATACAAATAAATACAAATAAAGATAAATTAAATAAATTTGGCAACTAACAGTTTAATCACTTCATGGAAAGATTATGTGCCCCAGGGACTTAGGCTCTATAGAGATGTCTGTTGGACAATTTCATTCACTCAGTTTTCTGAAGTTTAGGAACTTCTCTTTCTGTTACTGACAAAGAACCCAATAAGCCAGGATGACCTCAATGGTGGAATGGACACTCTTGTTCATATATATATATATATATTTTTTTTCTTTTTGTAAAGAAATGTCCAACTCCCTCATATATGAGGTCATAGGGTCACTGGTAAACAATATTCTCTGTTCAAAGATAATTTATGTGAATGCTCCCTTTCAGCTAGCAAATGTAAGCCAAGGAGTCTCTCATTTCCTGAAAGAAGGACCTCTCCAGGGTCAGGTAGCTCATAAAATCATGAATTAAGCTAGACTGGGAGGACCAAAGAGGGGCAAAATTGTGTCAGCCTTGAGGGACGGGACCCACCTCTGGGGGCTGCTCCCTGCCATGCAAGAATGCAGTCTCAGTGTTATCAGATCTCCAACAAAATATGAACATTTTGTATGAAATCTTTCTATTTTCAAACTTTGGCCTTTTTTGTTGGCTTCGCTGCATAGCTTGTGGGATCTTGATTCCCTGACCAGGGACTGAACCTGGACTTGGAAATAAAAGTGGCAAGTCCTAATCACTGGACCACCAGGGAATATTAAGGGTAATACTAATATGCTGTTAAGAATAAGGAAAACATACCTGTGAACCATATCCAGGCTGTGGACTCTTATTTTTCCAATCTGTTTTTTTTTTTAAACAAATTTGTGGTATGATAGAGGCTGTATTGAAAGCAGTTTCCACCCCTATCCCACCTCCCATGCTCCACCTTGCTAATTTGACCCCCCATATGGTCAGTTTACTGCTCTATCAACAAAAGGAAACGATATTCCTTAAAGAAAGGACTTTTTAAATGGTGTGTGAGAAAATCTGCCATAAATATCTCTGAACTTTTGAGATTACTTTCCTGAAATACTGTCTCTACAATGAAAGAAATAGTAGTCGTTACCTATTTCCCATGCTTGTGCTGGTTTCGTGGTCAACATTATCTGTGTCAATTCTGTATTTAGGTATTAAAAAGTAATGAGGATTTTTCAATAGCCATTTATAACTGTAACTAAGAATGTCTTTCCTCTTCTGCATAAGGCTTGCCTGTCCTAACTAAGCACTCAGTGATTTTTTCTTATTCTAATGCCCTTAATTAGATTTATAGACTCTTTACAGAGTTTTATGTTGATGAGGGACTTGGAATACAACACACACTAATAAAATATACCCACTACCCAACTTGTGCTTTTGCATGTTTTATTTCAATGAATAATGAGTCTTAAATAATGTTCAGAATATATCGTCGAGGATGTTCTAAAGAGATATGGACTCATGATCCATCAGGAAACATTAATAAACATATAACCACATGGAAGTGGTGACTGAGAGAAAGTGATTCATTGGGGCATAAACCACTAAGGAATTTGGGTCATGATGCCTGCTCCAAATAAGAAAAAAATATATTTAAAAAAAACAGTTATACCTTCTCATTTTTTTAATTTCCTTTCTGTGACTTAGCTTGCCTAAATGTTTTAAAATTGGAGGTAATCATTGTATAACATTCTCAATCCTACGGTAAAGAAATTTACTCTACATAGTTCCCTTTTCACATGACACAGCCATTTTCACGGTTATAGCTAATTAGCTTCCTTTCGACATTAGATACAGAGGATGTTTAAGCAACGTAAACTAGCTGTCATCCAGCAGCATCATAATCAAAATGGCATAAAATTTGCCATAAAACCTGCAGCTAATAACATTTATAAGGCACCTTATTACATAAGGATATTGAAGAAGCTCAGACACTGTATATCACAATGCTTCCCCAGGGACTTGGTTCATTTTCCTAATGACTGTGTATGGGTTTACTTTAGGAGCTTTTATGCACATGCCTGAGCACAGAGCTTACCCAGGCAGACTGATAAAAACTGAGGAAGAGTGATGTCCAAATCCTGCAACAAAGTACTGGATCTGCCTGAAATGAATCAGCAATACAGTCCTCTTTCTCATTCACCAGCCAAGTCTTCTCACCATTGCATGGCCATGCTCATTTTAATATTCTTCTATATTTTATTTGAAGATATTTATAGCTGTTCTCCACTTGAAAGATTTTAATCTTTTCTTCTCCATGCCCAATTCCTACAGCCCTTATGCATCTACTCATCCTCCATGGCTACCCTAAGCTGTGTTTCTCCAATGGGGGCTTCCTCTGATGCCTCTAACTCACATTAATCTTTACCTTTGAGCTTTTATAGTTTCTTTTTTAAAATCTGTCCTGCACAGACAGTATCTATTCCTGCTTACCTTGTTTTCTTTTTTAACAAATTAACAATGTTAACAGTTCATCCTTATCCCATCACAGAATCATAGATGATCAACTCTGGAAATACATGAGAGCTCATGTTCCAACACTAAATGATATTTGACCAGTCCTATTTGAGACTTTCTTTTCCCATGTTGACTTGCTGGCAGGGTGCTGCCCAAGAATATTCAGGATATTCACATGATTCCTGACTTGTTAACCTAGCTCATGTCATTCCACAGTGCTAGATTTTGTTTCTCGTTTTCTTTGTTGTTGTTCAGTTGCTAAGTCATGTCCAACATTTGTGACTCCATGGACTGCAGCACACCAGGCTTCCCTGTCCTTCAGTATCTCCTGGAGTTTGCTCAAACTCATAGTCATTGAGTCAATGATGTCATCTAACCAGATCATCATCCTGTGTCATCCCCTTCTCCTCCTGTTCTCAGTATTTCCCAGAATCAGACTCTTCTGACAATGGGTTGATTCTTCCTGTCAGGTGGTCAAAGTATTGGAGCTTCAGCTTCAGCTTCAGTCCTGATGCTGCCTGATTTGACTGATTTGATCTCCTTGCTGTCCAAGGGACTCTTAAGAGTCTTTTCCAGCACTACAAACTGAAAGCACCTAATTTCCTTTACATCACATTGAATATATATTCTGAGCCATGATTCAGTCATTACCACCAAAAACAATTATTACCTACAAGCTCTACTACCAGGCCTATCCACTCATTTCTCATTCAGCAACTTGAATATCAAATGTAATCTATGTGGTCAAGTTTGTTCTATTCTCTCTTGGCTTAATGAGCCCTCTCTTGGGTGTATGACCAACTTTATTATCTGAACCAGTCTCATACAACTTAGAGCCTATCAGCAATCATAATCATGTTATCTTATTTCCAATCATTTGATTTAAATATTATGTTATACCCTCCCAGTTTCTGATTATTCTATGTGTAAGCTTCTTATAAAGAAAGATACTTCCATTATACTATTTTTAAATCAAAACTTTAATGTATTCTCTGGTCTTAGACATATAACAGGGCTCAAATAGCCATCAGTGATTATCTTTCATAAGCAACTTGTATACATCATGATTCTAATATAATAAAGTCATCCTTCCAGCACTTAACAGGATCTAGCTATTGGATCTGGCTACCAATATGCAGGTCAGAAAGCAACAATTAGAAGTGGACATGGAACAACAGACTGATTCCAAATAGGAAAAGGGGTACGTCAAGGCAATATATTGTCACCCTGCTCATTTAACTTATATACAAAGTATATCATGAGAAACGCTGGGCTGGAAGCACAAGCTGGAATCAAAATTTCTGGGAGAAATATCAATAACCTCAGATATGCAGATGGTACCACCCTTGTGGCAGAAAGTGAAGAGCTAAAAAGCTTCTTGATGAAAGTGAAAAAGGACTATGAAAACGTTGGCTTAAAGCTCAACATTCAGAAAGCGAAGATCATGGCATCTGGTTCCATCACTTCATGGGAAATAGATGGGGAAACAGTGGAAACAGTGGCCGACTTTATTTTTCTGGGCTCCAAAATCACTGCAGATGGTGACTGCAGCCATGAAATGAAAAAACACTTACTCTTTGGAAGGAAATTATGACCAACTTGGCATATTCAAAAGCAGAGACATTACTTTGCCAACTAAGGTCTGGCTAGTCAAGGCTATGGTTTTTCCAGTAGTCATGTATGAATGTGAGAGTTGGACTGTGAAAAAGGCTGAGCACTGAAGAATTAATGCTTTTGAACTGTGGTGTTGGAGAAGACTCTTGAGAGTCCCTTGGACTGCAAGGAGATCCAAACAGTCCATTCTGAAGGAGATCAGCCCTGGGATTTCTTTAGAGGGAATGATGCTAAAGCTGAAACTCCAGTACTTTGGCCACCTTATGCAAAGAGTTGACTCATTGGAAAAGACTCTGATGCTGGGAGGGATTGGGGGCAGGAGGAGAAGGGAACAACAGAGGATGAGATGGCTGGATGGCATCACGGACTCGATGGACATGAGTCTGAGTGAAATCTGGGAGTTGGATGGGCTCCAAAATCACTGCAGATGGTGACTGCAGCCATGAAATGAAAAAACACTTACTCTTTGGAAGGAAATTATGACCAACTTGGCATATTCAAAAGCAGAGACATTACTTTGCCAACTAAGGTCTGGCTAGTCAAGGCTATGGTTTTTCCAGTAGTCATGTATGAATGTGAGAGTTGGACTGTGAAAAAGGCTGAGCACTGAAGAATTAATGCTTTTGAACTGTGGTGTTGGAGAAGACTCTTGAGAGTCCCTTGGACTGCAAGGAGATCCAAACAGTCCATTCTGAAGGAGATCAGCCCTGGGATTTCTTTAGAGGGAATGATGCTAAAGCTGAAACTCCAGTACTTTGGCCACCTTATGCAAAGAGTTGACTCATTGGAAAAGACTCTGATGCTGGGAGGGATTGGGGGCAGGAGGAGAAGGGAACAACAGAGGATGAGATGGCTGGATGGCATCACGGACTCGATGGACATGAGTCTGAGTGAAATCTGGGAGTTGGTGATGGACAGGGAGGCCTGGCGTGTTGCAATTCACGGGGTCATGAAGAGTCAGACATGACTGAGCAACTGAACTGAACTGAACTGAACCAATAGAAAGAGCACCACAGTCACTAGTTGTAAGATATGCCCCAAATCTACCCTAAGCTATACTTTCCTTACCATAAATTTGATTCTACACATCACTTCATCCATAGTTTTTAATTTTTGGCTTCATTCACCAATATTCTAGTTATTTCCTGCTTTGAGACTCTTGATTTAAAGGGCCTTTCTGGTAGAAAATTTTCTATGCTTTATTCAGCATACAGCCTCTCTCTCTCTCTCGCTCTCTCTCTCTCTCTCTCTCTCTCTCTATATATATATATATATATATA